>PVKC010000557.1:0-64146 GCA_004027635.1 Crocidura indochinensis | reverse complement strand
AGGACACACACAAAGGTGACAGATCCTCTCTGTCTCTCCAAGTTGGTAATCTCACAGCAGTGGCAGACCCCTCCCACCTGCCTTCACAGACAAAGAAAGGATCAAACTTTATGCCGCGCAGATGTGGTAGCCAGTTTTCACTCAATCAGTCTTTCTTGGCCTTTCTACTTGGGCACTTCTAGGAGACAGTTTTTGCTGGCTCCTCCTTGGCCCTCTCAGGAGAGTTTCAGAAGACAGAAGAGTAGAGAAACATGCAAAGGTGACAGCTTCCCTCAGTCTCTCCCAGTTGGTAATCAGGATCCAAAGTTTCATCAAGAATGTCATATATAGAATTTATCCCAGAGATACAAGGATGGTTTGACATATGAAAGTCAATCAATGTAATCAATCAACATAATACACCATATCAACAAAAGGAAAATAAAAACTATATGATTATATCAATAGTTGCAGAGAGAGTACTTGATAAGTTCCAACACCTGTTCATGATTAAAAACTCTGGAAAGAACTTTTTTCAACATTGTCAGGGCCATTTACCTCAAGCCCATGGTAAATACTATACTCAATGAAATAAAACTGAAAACCTTCCTTCTATAATCTGGCAGAACACAAGGCTGCCCCACTCTCACCAATATTGTTCAACATAATACTGGAAGTACTTGCCATAGCAATTAGGCAAGGAAAAGATATCAGGGGCATTCAGAGAGGAAAGAAAGAAGTCAAGCTTTCACTGTTCATAGATGACTTATGATGGGTTTGCTGTGCTAATAAACCATCATAAGTTTAAAATATCATGCAAAGTGCTATGATATGTTAAGTGTCAAAAATACATTTTCTTGGGGACAGAGTGACAGCACAGCAACAGAATTTTTTGCCCTGCATGTGGCTGACCCAAGACAGATCTGGCTTCAATACTCGACATCCTATATGATCCCCCAAGCCAGGAGCAATTTCTGAGTGCATAGCCATTAATAATCTCTGAGCATCACTGGGTGTGGCTAAAAACCAAAATAAATATATTTTCTTAACATCTGAGTTTGCCTCATCAACCTTAAACATGTTTAGAAGACATATTGGAGTACACAGTTGGGCAGATTCATCCCACCAAAAGCTTGCTTTACAATGAAATTTTGAATATCCTATATTACTATGGGTGTTTGTAAATATACAAAAATATGATATCTGCAAATTGCTGCTATACTGTACTTGCTCAGTGGAATATTTTTTTCTCCTGGTGTCCATGAGGTTGTGGGAGTCACTGCCAACATTTCAGGGAGTATTCAGCCACAGATCGAAGAAAAAGAGCAAAATTAAAATCCAAAGTGTATTTTCTTTGAATATTTATTGCTTTTATGCCATTATGTAGTTTCATATAATTCTTAGGCAGTCTATTATAAGTTTGGGACCATCCACCCTAAATTTATAGCTTTCTTCTGTTTTCTATTTATTTAGCAACTATTCTCCTAAAGGCTTATTTTAAATTTGTAGATATCTCATTTTATATTGAGGTCTTAGCTTCTGATTTTACTAATTGCTATAGATTAGCTTTTATAAATAATCGTTATGTTTTCCATGGAGCACATGATACAGAAAACTGAACACACCAACAATGGTGGAACAATACCTTCAGAACCTTAAAGACTCTATCCTAGGCCTTGTCCTAGGACCTGCGCAAATACCAAGATTGCTTGCTACAGTGGCCTTATTTTCTTATCCACAATAGAGAGGAAAGGTTCCTGACACCACAAAACAAACAAACAAACAACCCTGGAATATGGCAATGAGAAAGTATGGAGCCAGTGGTTGTTCCCATGACTATATGCTTCAAGAGTGGAGAAACCCTGAACCTCTTAGGCCACAGGAGTTTCCTTCCTTCCCCAATACATACTGTGCCTATACAAAAAAAAGGTGGGGTAACACAAAACCCTGCCACTCCAGCACTTTTCTGGTTTTGTTTTGTTTTATTTTTTGTTTTTTTTTTTATATTATTTTCCTTCTCTTTTTTCTTCCACTTTTTTCTTTGTTTTCCACTTTTGTGAATATTATTCAGTGATTTTTTTCCTTTTTAGTAGTTGATACCAAATTTTTTCTCCTCTTTTCCTTAACCTTTTTATCTCCCACAGAATAGAGTAACTTGAATCATTCAGCCTCATAAATTGAGGGGGAAAAAGAATGATACAAGGACCAGTCATATCAGCATGTAGTGTAAATAAAAAATGACCAGAATGGAACACCAAACAGAATAGATACTCAACCTATAACAAGCTGTAAGGTGGAGACCAGTTGCACTAGGATTCTGAGGGGGTAAAGGAGGGAGATGTGGGAGATATGCTGGGAACAGGAGTCGGGGGAGGACAACATTGGTGTTGGGAATGCCCTTCATTCATTGTCACTGTGTAGCATAAATAATTCTGTGTAATGAACTTCAGTCACAATAAAAATTAAAAATTAAAAAAAGTAATCGATATGTTTTCAAACACAGACAGTACTTCATTCAAGAGCAGTTTGTCTAATGCTGTATATTCAACATCTACTAATTCTTCTTGGGAAAATCGCTAGCTATGGTTTAAATATATTTTCATATTTTAACTTTCTGGCGAGAGATATGGGGGAGCCCTTTTGAAAATGTACACGAATTATAAACAGACAAACTCTGTGAAATAAATCTTAATACAAAAATGACTCTAAGATCTCACTTGCTAGAGATTTTATCATAGGTATGAACATAGAGGGTTATGGGCACTTCCTAAATTTAAAACTTCTGAAAGTGGACCATATGGACAAGGGGTTAGTTTAATTAGATTTGTATAATCCAGGCTACAAAACCTGCAGGAGCTGAACCTGAATTGTAAGTGCTTCATTCTACTTGAATACTTCTGGAGGGTTGAAGGTGCACTGTCCTTAAAAGACTAAGACCAAGTCCTAAAGAGCCCATGGAGCATCACCTAATTGTTATGTACTGAAAATAGGAACTTGGGCCACCAATTCTGAAAGAAAATCAAAATAAAGTTCGAATGAGAATTCTTCAAAGTGTAGAGCAGCAGTTAACTGAAACAAAATTATGAACATAAAATTTTAGAATGTAATAGGGCCTTTGAGTTCTGTTATATCCTTTTACAACGAGGAATTTGAGAACAAAGATATAAGTCAGATATAACCCAAATAGATTAAACATGACTATGGCTATAATCATAATACAAATGTCTCATTGAGCATCAGTGAGACCAAGTATGGTTTTTTTCCCCTGAATCTAGATAAATGAATCATATACCAGTGTCTTGTGATTTCTATCTGGAAAGGACGTTTTCCCTAAGAATCAGAAAATGTTGGACATAAGATCACCACGGTTAAAAAATTTCTGACTCAGACCCAGATCTGAAAAGAAGACAAAAATATCAGGGGAAGCACAGCAGAACAAATCGCGGGTAAAATTGTCAGACACGAGCAATTTAGTAGTATGGAAAGTTTATTGCTTTGTACTTTTGTTAACCTACCCAAGATACCTTAAAGTCAGGAAAGGCTTCGTGCACATATTATGATTAATGTCAAAGACAGAGAGAAGTGGGGAATAAGAATAGGTCGTGCAAGTTCAGTAATGAGAGTGCTCTTGGAAAAGGAAGTAGAGGAAGCAAATGCTGGAAGGAAAGTGAGGGTGGGTAAATTTTCAAAATGCCAGTAGTACCCTGAATGAGTACAATTATGAACTGCAAATGATATCTGATAGAAGAATTTATGCATAACTAATAAATAAATCCTGAATTTTTGCTAAACTATGTCGCATTGCATACATTCCAGATCTTTCTGGAAAAGAACCACCAAATGAAGAAGCATCTTGTCTTCATTCCTATTCCCAGGAATCCTTGTCTTTGTAGTACATTATAGCTGATAGTTAAATAGTACTTGATACTCTTGGCACCTTTTATCTATCTAATAAGTGAGATATAGTTATTGAATATGTTATTATTCATAATTTTCAGGTGAGGCAACTGAAGTCTCAAGAAATATCTGGATGATCACAGGATTTCAAGATCACAGAGATCTTGATCTGAGGGAGAATTTAGTCTGGGATAGGTGTCTGAATGCAAGGCTAGCTTTCTACTGCCAAGTACTCATGATTTACATGAAAGTGCAGAAGAAGCCCATGATTAAACTTGTTAGGTGTGCTTACATCATAACTACCAGGTCTGACTCCTAGAGTTGATATCAGAAATAAATACGCGAAGAAGGGCTATTTCAAGATGACTGAATTTCTTTATCAGAAAGTTGCATTCTGGGGACTCTAGAGTGGGGGGAGGATGATGACCAGACTCCTTCCCATGTTAGGTTGACTCAGTATTTATTAATTAAAACGTTCTTCATTACAAATCATAATATGATAATTATAATTACAGTTGTCAACATGGAATTTTATAGAAAAAATATTGGTATTAACTTACTAGGTTTTCTTCATATCTTGCATCTTATGTATTGTCTCATGATTCTAGATCATTCTGAAACTACTTAGGTCATTTTATTCGCCTCAGAGAGAAGAAAATTAAAGCAAATTGTGGATGGGTCTTTCCTTAGAATTCTGCTACCTTGGGGGGCATGAGCACATAACTGATTATGAGCATATAATCTTGCCTTTTAGAACTGCCAACTTCAGGAACTTTACCTTCATTCAACTGAATGGAGAATTTTCTCGGGGAAAAGGACTTGATATCGGAGCTCGCTTCTGGAAACGAAGCAACGTCCTCCTCTTTTTCTGTGATGTGGACATCTACTTCACTTCCGAATTCCTCAATACCTGTAGACTGAACACACAACCAGGTGAAGTATATGGGGTTAATTATCCTTTTCTCCTGCAGGGTGCAGTTCAGCTGCTGACGTATAATATGACATCTTTCTCTCCCATTTTCAGAATAGGGGGAAATTTTATGTTTCTTCCCAAAGTATTGAAGTATGAGCTCTACCACAATTCTGGGACTCTATTCTAAATTTGTGCTTTTTTTAGTTTTTTGTTTTTTTTGGGCCACACCCAGTGACACTCAGGGGTTACTCCTGGCTATTCACTCAGTAGTCGCTCCTGGCAGGCACGGGGGACCATATGGGGAACCGAGGGATCGAACCGCGGTCTGTCCTAGGTTAGCACAGGCACCTTACATCCAGCGCCACCACCCGGCTCCCAATTTGTGCTTCTTTTAAGAGGGATTGGGTTAATGATTTTATTGCAAAAGGAGTTACTACTTTTCATTTTTCAACTGAGAAGTTAGTTTTAGTCAAAATTGTGAGAAATGCAGTAGGACCTAGAACAGTTGTCTGAAAATATGGGAAACAAACCTGGTAGTTACTAAGTCCCGTAAGTAGTAAACAGTTACAATGTGAAAATTATTTTCAGAATATTTTAAAACTAATATGGTTAAGTAGTGCTGGTAACTGCTGGAATGGCCCAGTCAGTTACTTTTAAACTGAAAGTTGTCTGTGTAATTTGGTAAAGAGCACATTTCCTGAACTTGCTCTTGCTATTTTTGTTACCCAAAGTCTATCTTGGCAGTCATTTAGACAACACCTGAGCTGGCATTTAGACAACACCTGAGCTGGGGCACTAGTATTCTCTGCACAACTTCTTCTAAAGGTTGATGTTCAGAATCACTGAAGGCCAATATGTGGAGTATTCTGTATACCAGGTATTTAGAATTTGAGAGCCTTTGATCATCTGGCCTACTGGGTATAGCATTTAATAGATCTCTGTAGAGCTGAGTGAAGGAAAAAGACTCTATCTGGGATGTTCTCAAAAGATTAAATGTAGGGCCAGAGAGATAACATGGAGGTAGGGCATTTACCTTGCATGCAGAAGGACGGTGTTTCAAATCCCAGCATCCCATATGGTCCCCTGTGCCTGTCAGGAGCGATTTCTGAGTGTGGAGCCAGGAGTAACCCCTGAGCACTGCTAAGTGTGACTAACCCCCCCCCCAAAAAAAAAAAAAAGATTAAATGTAAATGACCAGAGTGTATCAGTGTACCTTTATGTTTTTCAGGGAAGAAGGTATTTTATCCAGTCCTTTTCAGTCAGTACAACCCAGGTATAATATATGGCCATCATGATGCAGTCCCTCCTTTAGAACAACAACTGGTGAGTAATTACCCCATAGGTGCCTTAGTGCCACTCTGTTTCATGTCTTTCATTATCAGGGGCCCCTGGCCATAAGTAAAGGTGAGTGGAAATCATGGAACTGATTCCCACAGTAACTTTTAAGTCTGATAGATGTAATGGTCTTTGCTCCTAGCACATTGTTGATTTAAAGTGCCTGCAGTTTTTTTTTAATGTTGCAAATAAATAGGAATAGTATCTTACAGAAAGGTAATTTTACACCTTCATAGTTTCCTTCTGTGTTTTTTATATTTGTTTTTTATTATTCTTTTTTAAATTTATATCTTTATTTAAACACCTTGATTACAAATATGATTGCACTTGGGTTTCAGTCATGTAAAGAAAACCCCTCTTCACCAGTGCAGCATTCCTATCACCAATGTCCCAAATCTCTCTCCTCCCCACCTCACCCCCGTACCCCCGTACTCTAGAAAGGCTTTTAACTTCCCTTATTCATTCACATTGATATAGTAGTTCTCTATGCAATTATTTCTCTACTGCACTCATCACTCTTTGTAGTGAGCTTCATGTCATGAGCTGGGCCTTCCTGTCCTCCTCTCTTTGTCTCTGAGGATTATTGCAAAAACGTCTTTTATTTTTCTTAAAACCCATAAATGAGTGAGACTATTCTGTGTCTATCTCTCTCCCTCTGACTTATTTCACTCAGCATAGATTCCATATACATTCATGTATAGGAAAATTTCATGACTTCATCTCTCCTGATGGTTGCATAATATTTTATTGTGTAAATGTACCACAGTTTCTTTAGCCATTCATCTTTTGAAGGGAAGGGCATCTTGGTTGTTTCCTGAGTCTGGCTATTGTAAATAGTGCTGCAATGAATATTGGTGTGAGGAAGCAATTTTTGTATTGTATTTTGTGTTCCTAGGTTATATCCCTAGGAGTAGTATAGCTGGATTATATGGGAGCTCAATTTCCAGGTTTTGGAGGAATCTCCATATTGCTTTCCATAAAGGCAAGACTAGACAGCATTCTCACCAGCAGTGAATAAGATTTCCTTTCTCTCTACATCCCTGCCAGCACTGCTTGTTCACATACTTTGTGATGTGTGCCAATCTCTGTGGTGTGAGATGGTACCTTATACTTGTTTTGATTTGCATCTTTCTGATGATTAGTGATGTGGAACATTTTTTCATGTGCCTTTTGATCATTTTTATTTCTTCTTTGGCAAAGTGCCTGTTCATTTCTTCTCCCCATTTTTTTATGGGGTTAGATTTTTTTCTTGTAAAGTTCTGTCAGTGCCTTATATATTTTGGATATTAGTCCCTTATCCTTCTGTGTTTTTTAAAACTAGCTTTACTGTAGTCAATGCTTTCTGAATAGATATTAATCCCTAGTAAATGATAATCTGAAAATACTATGGAAAATAGGAAATTTTGAGATAGAGACTACATTCACGTAACATATTTTGGTATAGTGTATAATTATCCTCTCTAGTATCTATTGTTATTCTTACTCTGTTTAATTTATACATTATACTAATGTTTAACTTATAAATTACACTCTAAATGAAAATTTAAATATACATGTTTAAAGTTATTCAGTATGTATCTTTGAATGAATCTCTGATGGGTAAGGAGAGATGAGTATATTGCATTATGGACAATTCACATATGAGGCAAGAAATGTAAAGTTTATGTTTTCATTTGATGGATGGAAAACACAAATGATAAAGTGGTTCTCATTTCAAGTCAGTAGGGAAGCAAGGATCAGGTACAGTTCAGTGCATCTCCCACACATCAGTGCCTCCAAATGAACATCTATATCAGAAATGTTAAATAGTGGATCTAGAGGAATAACATAGAGGATAAGGCGTTGCAGTTGGCTGAGCTGGGTTTAATCCCCAGCATCCCATATAGTCCCTAAGCACTGCCAGGAATGACCCTTGAGCACATAGCTCCTGCACATTGCCAGATGTGGCTCCAAAACAAAGAAAGTATTAAACAGTATTAAAAAAGAAGAAATTAAGGAAGTATTAAAATATTTAAAGTATTAAAACAAAAAAGTATTAAACAGAGAAGTAACCTTAAAAAGAACATAGGAGGGCCCGGAGAGATAGCACAGCGGTGTTTGCCTTGCAAGCAGCTGATCCAGACCCTAAGGTGGTTGGTTCGAATCCTGGTGTCCCATATGGTCCCCTGTGCCTGCCAGGAGCGATTTCTGAGCAGATAGTCAGGAGTAACCCCTGAGCACCGCCGAGAGTGGCCCAAAAACCTATATATATATGTGTGTGTGTGTGTGTGTGTGTGTGTGATCTAGGCTGTGATTTTCCTCTGGAGAGATTAGCTTTTGTTGTTTAAAATTCTCCCTCAACCCAGGATGTATGCATATCTCTATTTATTGCAGCAGTTGGTAACATAGCTAAAAATTGGAATTGGCCTAGATATCAAAAATCAGATGAGTGGATTATAAAGATATGGAATATATGTATATATAAACATATATACAAAATATGGAATACTTCATAGCTATAAGGAATGATGCAATCATACAATTAGCTTCAACTTGGATAAAACTGGAAGATATAATGTTGATTGAAGTAAACTACAAGTAGGATAAATAAATGGTATTTAAGATAATGGCATGAGGGAATGCGATGGCTTAAATGGGGGGTGCCTAGAATATTCTTGTCCCCTGAGTACAGTGATCAGAATAAAAGAAATGGAGTAGAAAGGTAAAAAGACAGATGTTAAATAATGAGTGATAGGTGACTTCAGGGACTACAGGGACAAGGGACATCAGTACATTGGTGGTTAAGGAAGGACAGAACTAAATATCTAAACCACAGAATCAACAACACTCAAGTCATAAGATCCAAACGTTAAGAACCAAAATTTATAAACGGTGCCTGTTAAGATGGTAGGCTGGGAGTGTGGGAGAGAATGGAAGGAACTCTGGGAACACTCGTGGAAGGAGGTTGACATGTGGTGGGATTGGTGCTGAAATATATATGTCGAACACTCAACTATAAATAACTTTGTAAATGATAATGCTTTAAATAAAAATTAAAAAATATCTCTAACTTAGGTTTAGTTTTGGGATTGCTATAACTGAGGGCTTTATGTCTTCACTTTTGGACTAGTTATATTTCCTTTTGAGATCTTTTGTGTACCTCTTAGAATGACAAAAGGAAGAAAAAAGAATTGAGTCTTTCTTGCTTCTATATAATTTAGGGAAAGTCTTGGTTTCTTTGTATGTAGTTCCCCTTTTAGATCTTGCTGCTTTCAGTATTCTATCTCTAACTGTGGTTTTCATCATGTGACTAGGCTATGCCTTGGAGGACTTTTCTTTGGGACTCTTTTATTTGGTACTCTTTAGTCTTCCAGGATGTGGGTCCATGTATTCTTCAGTTTTGGGAAATTAACAACCATGAATTCTTTGACTGCTGATTCTTCATAGGGCTTTTTTCTTTTTCAGTTTCTTTGGGACCACAATACTTATTTTGCTCTCTTTCAGTTTATTCAAAAGGTCTGTTGTTATCTGTTTGCTTATTTGAGGATTATTTTCTATGTTCTATTCATTTATTTAAAGACACTTTCCCAACCTGTTCTATTGTTTGGAGTTTTTATACAGTTAATCTTCCAGTTCACTAATTCTGTCCTCAGCAGCTGTTTACTCTGCTGGTGAGGCAATCCAATGAATGAGGGTTTTTTGTTTTGTTTTGTTTTGTTTTTACTTCTACTATTTTTTCATTTCTGTCATTTTATTCTTTGAAGTTTTCTTATTTTTACTCTCATATCCTTTTTTAATCTTAATGGCTATCCATTTCATGGTTTCTTTAAGTTTTTTGAACATCCTTCACATTTCCTCACAGAAGTCCTTATCAGAGCAGCTATATAAACGGTTGATGTTAGTTGGGTCATCCAAAATGCCATCTTCTTTCACTAGGTTTTGTGGGGTTCTGCCTTGTCCTCCCATTGTGGCCTTTGCAGTGTGGTGTTCTTTTCTTGTTTGTTTGTTTGTTTGTTTAATGTATTGTGGTTGAGCTCCTTAGGAGAAATGTGAGGCCACATAGTAAGGCAGAATCAACTTGCTTGTCTGGATGACTAGTCTGAGTTCTAAATAGTTCCTTTGATTTCAAAAGCTGCCTACCATCACCATAGCTGCTGGCCTCTGCTCTTGCCTGTTTCAAGGCCCCACTTTTGTCTGGGTGCAGAAACCTTAGTTGAATATGCAAGTTGGTCCCAAAGCCCCAAGTTGCCAGAGAAATGGGACTGGGATGGCCAAAAGGGTCACCTACAAAAAGAGTTGTTCCCAGGTCTCACTACAAAGGCTACCTATTGTCTATCTGCAGTGGTGTCATACCCCTACCTTCACTGCCACATCACAGAGCTCTGCCTAGCGCAGATGCACATTAATGACCAAGTTCTATGAGCTTGACCATGGGGTTATACCCGGTTGCTCTTTAAAGCTATAACTGCACTCTGTCCTTTCCTCAGCTGCACTTCCTAATGTTCATGTCCTGTGAACCTGACCTGGACCTACATGTCTCTCTACATGTCCAGTCTGCCAGGACCAATTTGGGGCAATGTTAGAGTTCCAGTCATTGTGTCACCGCCACTATGTTTTCCTCCAGCAGTCTCCCTAGGAGTGGATATTTTATCCAGGAATGGATATTTTATCCAGGAATGGCTGGTGCTTCCTCTTCAAGAGGAAGACAGGTGCTCCCTGTCTTCAGGCTCCAGAATTTGGGGGTCTCTCTTGGGGACTTGAGGGGATGAGCTGCTCTCCATGTCTTCAGGTTTTTATGCACTACTGTTGTGGTATCTTCTACACCCACTATCATGTTTTTGCCATTTTTCAAGTTTCTGGACAGATTTCTTATAAATTACAATATCCCAAAGGTTAAGCCATTTTACTAAAAATGTGAAAAATCTTGACCACTTATTCTGTGTTTAAGTTTTTAGAAGTAGAAAGCCTGTTCCTTTGTACCATACTATAGGAGAAGGGCAATTAAGTGCTGGTATCTGATGAAATAATTTTAGTTTCTCCTTCAGATTTCTTTGGTTGGACATGTTTCTTCATGTCGTTCCAGCATGGTTTCATTTGGAGACCAAGACATACAGTTCATACTTAATTACCTTTAATAATAAATATCATTTTCCTGAGCCTGCAAGAAGTTCTTATACCAAAAATATGCTGTATACACAAGTATAATAAGAAAATTTTCACTTCCTATGAACCGACTTTTTTTTTTATCTATTTAGGGACAAATTTTTTGACAGAAAAACTTTCCTTTCTTTAAATTATGACATTTTCTTTCACTAGATCAGAGTATAGAGTTTCTTTGATTTTAAATAAAGTACTGCTTTATATTTGAATCAATATGATTAGTACTTTTATTTAAAATTTATAAAGACCTTATTTATTGCAAGAAATTACTTTATTTATAAAATTTTAGAGTTGAATCACTTTATTACTTCCCCTGGGGAAGTGGTCAGGGGAAACTGAAAGTATAGTTCAGTGGTTCAATGGATCTAGTACAGAAAACTAATAATGAGTAATTCAGTCAGAGCCAAAACTCAGAATACTGTGAGCACAGCTCCAAATTACCCCAGAACCTTTGATATGAACTTCTAAAAGCACTTCCCTAGAGTGTTCAGTGTTGCTGACTATGTAGTTTGAGAAATAGAACAGTTGCCTACCAGGGGAAGGACTGACCATCCAAAAATGAAAAATATTGATTATTGTCTTTTTGGAGTGAAGTATTTCTTTAAAAGTTGCTGCCTCCGGAGAACGGTAGTAGGTCTGAGTAGAGAAGCCCCAGAGCATTAGAAACAGCTTCAACTATCAAGAACCTCTTTTCAGACCATGATGTAATTTGTGTTTTAAATAATTTTAAATCATTTTCCTTGTTTTTTCTTCTTTTTTGAGATCAGCAGGGGGGCTTACCTGAGATCATGCAGCATTTTCTAATTCTGGTGCGGTGGAAAAGATTGCTTAGGATTTAGATGAGAGTTTAAAGACACAGAAAAGTACCTGCTAAAACTCTCCCCAAAGAGTATCAAACTCTAGAAATGAATATATTCAAAATGGAACATAGAATTGAAAATATTTAAAAAGTAATGGTCAGAGATAAAAAATTAATAAATATTTCCTTTCAAATCTTGTAGGGTATCTATATTTACAGCTTCTTTCCTGACTTCCTTGGAAGCATAGAAGTGAAAGGAGCACACATAGCAATAATAAAACTGCAGCAACATTTACTTGTGAATCAAAACACCACCTTTACCACAGTTCTGCAAATACAATGTCATTAGTCATGTGCATTTATTATTTACCTTATTACAACTATCTTTGGATATCATTTTGCATACAAACAATAGAAAAAAGTCAATTTCATGATTTCCTAGAGATTCAGACTGCCTCTTTGTTTTTTTATTTTTGAATATAGGCCATTAGCAATAAGTAAAAACTGAAGTCATGTTATTTTAACTAATGTTAAAATTTTGATTTAAGACCAACTCAGAATTTCCCAATGCTTTAATGTGAGAACAACTGTCTGAAATGGATAATTACAACTTAAATAACTATAGACTTTATACATTCTAGTCTCTTGACTCAAGCTTTGTAAATTATTTCTGAGATGTCACTCTATCATAGGTATATTCTTTATCCTCCAACCTTTTATCCCTCTTCCAGAGAAAGAGTAATAAAACACAGGTTGAAATCATTTAAAAATCAAATATATTGTGGTAATAAGCCATTGGTGTATGCCTAACTGTCTATCAGTCCTCTTTGAGCAAACAAAAGTTGCCACCTTAACATGTAGCATTTTCCAGTACAATGCCAATGACCACAGAGGTGGGAAGACTTGTAGTTCTGGCACATTGGTATCACTAACATAAGCAATACCACAGCCTGAATCCTCTCTGGTATTATTTCTTAAACCAAATCTCACATAAAGAAATATTTGCAGATAGTATCAATTCAGCAACACCCACAAGGCACCACCAGGTATTATCCACATGATAAATCAGTTTTGTGGACACACCTTTAAGCATTTAAATATGATGTATTAGTGTCACTTTGTGTTACTTAGAGTGCTGGCGTCTCACTGTACACTGACCTCTCCCCTTGTGATACCCATATTTTTCTTGTCTTCTACAGAAAAATATGCCCCTAGAGGGTTTAGATTTATTTTTTTTTGTTTTATTTTTGAGCCATGCCCAGGATATGCAGGGATTGCTCCTAGCACTGTGCTCAGGGGTCATTCCTAGCAGAACTAGGGCACCATATGAAGACTCAGAGATCAAACTTGAATTGGCTATATGTAAGGCACATGAGTTAATCACTACACTATCTTTCCAGTCCATCATTTTTAGCTTTTTAAAAGTAGTTTTAAACTGCTAACTAAACATAGAATATTGCTGTTGTCTTTTTCCACTTTGTTTAGAGCATAACTCTTTGCTGAGAATCCAACGTAATGTTAGCAGAGGACATGAAGATAGCCTTTTACAAAGATCTATCTCTCTATGCTACAATGTGTCCTCTAAGACTTGAAGAGAGTGCCATTATTATGATCATTATACAGATGAGAAACTGGAAGCTCAGAGTTGCACTTATTGACTAAGTCTTCCACCAGAGTTGCGGCCAAGTATGTCGCTCCTGTGGTAAATAGGATGAGAACACTGTGCCTGCAGTTCATTAATGGAGGCACCAAGTTTGTTGTCAGGTTCCAAGAGTAGAGGACACCCAGGCAACTCCTTCTCCGAACAGTACCCTTTACAAGATATTTGTATATTAAATGTAAGATACTAATCAAACAAGACTTGTAAAGAAAACTATACAACAGTAACAATCTGACAGGAGGTGACATTCAAGTCCATTTCTAGTTTAAATCTTATAGCTATAACTTCAGTTCACCTTATTTCTCAAGAAATGAAACCATCAAAGTAATCATGATGCTGGCCTGGCATGGTTGCCACTGGCTGAGTGATCTTGGGTGAATCCTGTCTATACTATGAAGCTTTATATAATATATGCAAGATCCCCGATACCTATGTCCTAAAGTTCATATGACAGGTACTGTATATTGTGGGGTCAAAAATCCAATCTGCTTGCATAATTTATTAATCATTCCAGGAGGGAAATTTCAGAGCATTTGAACACTGAGACTTTCTAAACACAGGGTCTATAGTCTACACAGGAAGTATATTTGGTATTTTTTAATGAAAACGAAGCTGGTAAAATATATTCTCCTTTCTCTTGCTGTATTTTTTTTTAAAAAATAATATCTTTATTTAAACACCATGATTACAAACATGTTAATAGTTGGATTTCAGTTATAAAAGAATACCCCTCTTAACCAGTGCAACATTCCCATCACCAATGCCTCCATCTCCCTCCTCCCCCATCCTTTGCCTATATTCAAGACAGGCATTCTATTTCTCTCACTCACCACCATTATCATGGTAGTTGTCAGTGTAGTTATTTCTCTAACGGAACTCAAGCTTCATATCATGGTTTGAACCTTCCAGCCCTGATTTCATTTTTCCTGATGACTACATAGTATTCCATTGTGTATATGTACCACAGTTTATTAGTCACTCACATGTTTTCGAGTATCTTGTTTGTTCCAAATTCTAGCTATTATAAATAGCGCTGCAATGAATATAAGTGTGCAGAAGGCATTTTTTTTTGTGTTGCATTTTTGTGTTCCTAAAGTATATCCCTAAGAGTGGTATAGCTGGATCATATGGGAACTCAATTTCCTTTTTTTTTTTGGTTTTTGGGCCACACCCAGTGACGCTCAGGGGTTACTCCTGGCTATGCGCTCAGAAGTTGCTCCTGGCTTGGAGGACCATATGGGAACCGGGGGATCGAACCTTTGGTCCGTCCTAGGCTAGCACAGGCAAGGCAATTTTCCAGTTTTTTGAGGAATCTCCAAATTGTTTTCCATAAAGGTTGAACAAGATGGCATTCCCATCAGCAGTGAATGAAAGTTCCATTCTCCCTGCAGATTTTTTGTTCTTTGTGATGTGTGCCTGTCTCTGTGGTGTGAGATGGTACCTCATTGTTGTTTTAATTTGCATATCCCTAATGATTAGTGACATGGAGTATTTTTTCATATGCCTTTTGGCTATTTGTATTTCTTCTTTAAGGACTTGTCTGTTCATTTCTTCTCCCCATTTTTTGATGAGGTTAGATGTTTTTTCCTTGTTAAGTTCTGTCAGTACCTTGTATATCTTAGATATTAGCCCCTTATCTGATAGGTATTGGGTGAATAGCTTCTCCTATCCTGTGAGTGGCTTTTGTATCCTAGGCATTATTTCCTTTGAGGTGCAGAAGCGTCTGAGCTTAATATAGCTCCATGTGTGTATATCTGCTTTGACCTGTTTGGAGAGTGCTGTTTCTTCCTTGAAGATGCCTTAATTTTCAGTGTCATGAAGTGTTTTACCTACGTGTTTTGGGTCTATATCAAGGTCTTTAATCCATTTGAATTTGACCTTTGAGCATGGTGTTAAGTGGAGGTCCGAGTGTGCTTTTTTTGGCGTGTGGCTATCTCAGCACCACCTGTTGAAGAGGCTTTAATGGAGAAGAAAAATAGAGAAGAAATAGACATAAAATAACAATCCCATTCACATTAGTGCCACACAAACTCAAATACCTTGGCGTCAACTTAACTAAAGAGGTGAAGGACCTATACAAAGAATACTACAGCACACTGCTTCAAAAAATAAAAGAGGATGCAAGGGAAGGAAAACACATATCCTTTCATTGATTCCAGATGGATTCTGCTAAGTCACACAGACCCAAGAAACTCAGGCAGACAGAAAAACCAGCAGGGGTTTCTCTTTCACAGAAGAGACATTTTTACCTCAGGTCAGTGGCCCCAAGGGAAAGAGAAGCATCAGAATGAAGGATGGGTCTTTCAGCCACACCTACTGGGCTCTGCGAAATCACACAGTCCCAAGAAACTGAAACAAACACAAAGATAAGTAGCACATTCCTCTTTGACTCAGAAGAGCCATTTTTATCCCAGGTCAGTTTGAAATGAGACTACAATAGCCATAGAATGAAGTGGAGTGGCTATGCATTTCTTATAGTCAATGAGCCTCAACTCATCGCAAAAAATCCATCACACTGCAAAGATTACAATGGAATACAGCACAGAACTCTACCATGTTTAAGAATGAAGATGTTAGTATAAGGACCTAACCATCATAAGCCTCTCTGAAAAAAACTTTAGTAGAGAAGAAATTTTGAGGATTTTTAAGAAACTCAAAGGAAATATAGAACAGATAACCAGAAAGACTCAAAGGGATCTGAGAGTAGAAGTGAGAACATTTCAAACAGAAATAAAAAAAATTGAAAAAATTGGAAGGAAAAAAGAAAAACTACTGGAGAGTTAACAGCTGAGTTACTCTCCAACAGAGTAACAGATGTGAAGAACTGACTCAGTGATCTCAAGAGATGAGCTGCATAACACCTCTAGAGAAAAGTGGAAAAGAACCATAAAATAAACAACAGAATATACTCAATATAAGTGAACAGACAACAGTAGAACTTTGAGCTTAACTCAACAGAAACAACATAAGATTCCTTGGACTACTAAATAGACAAAAATAAAAACCCTACAAAGAATCAAGTAAAAGGCTTTGCTGAGAAGTTCACAGAGTTGGAGTGCATGCACTCACATCCTGTACACCTGATGAATATCAGCTAAAAGATAACCAAAATAAAAGCATCCCAAGATACATTCTAGTCAAAATAATGAAAACTATAGAAAGAGATAGAATGCTGAAAGCAATCAGATCAAAAAAGGAAATTGCATACAAAGAAGCATTCTTAAGATTTACAGTATATTTGTCAAAAACAAACATCCAGGCTTGAAGACATTGATGTAATATAGTGAAAAACTCAACTGACTGGAATATTGCAAAGAAAATTTCACTGAGCAGATTTTCATTCAGGTTGGAAGGAAAGCTACACAGCTTCATGGATAAACAAAAGCTCAGAAATTTATAGGCTCAACATCAACTTTAAGGAACAGAAGGGTCTACTTTAAGACAAAACAAACCACACAAACATACTAAATAGTACAAAATATGGCATAAAATTCCATGACAATCACATCTATCAATGTCAATGGTCTAAATGTACCAATGAAGAAAAACAGTGTGGCACAATGTCTCAAAACTTTTTACCCAAATTTTGCTACCTCCAAGAAAAACATTTATATAATCAAAGAAAATTCAAAGTAAAAGTTTAGGAGACAATCCTTCAAGCAAACATCTCCATTAGAAATACTGGGATACACCCTGAACATTTGTCATGGGGACTCAACTTAGACTTCATTTCCCAGCCATAGAACTGACACAGTTTCCTGCAATAGCACCAGGAATCAGATACCCTCCGGGAAGTGCCTAATATTGCTCTGGCACTAACTTACACCACGTTGATTCAACAGCCTGATGATGAGGAAACACCAACAACTTGATCTCTGAGCATGATACCCTACCTCATCACCTAACAGTAAGATGAAATCAGAAAACAATACATCCTTAGATGTGCAAAAACGAAGCTCACTAACTACAGAGGACTGACTTTGAAAACCGCTACTGAGCAGAACTTCTCCTGGGACCAAAAAGAGGAAGCCTAGTTTAGGTTTTGGTCTAGGATTTGTACAAAAACCAAGATCTCTAATTCCAGAGGTCTGACTTTGACAACTACAACTGAGCCCAACTTCTGGAACCATAAGGAAAGACTCACCCTATGCTCCATCTTGGGATATACGCAAAAACCAAGATCACTAATTACAAAAAAATAACTACAACAATCGTCACGGAGCAGAACTTCTGGAACCATTAAAAAAGATTATGGTGATTGGAATGGCCCTAATTCACTGTCACTGTCTACCTTAAACATAACTGTGAAAGACACAGTTGGTTGGTCACACATTGGCCACAGAAAAAATTATTTAAAAAAATAAAGGCTGGGATGGCCATACTAATATCAGACAACATATACTTCAGGCTTAAAAAGCCAATAAGAAGTAGGGTCATTTCTTAATAATGAAGGGATATGTACATCAGTAAAATACACTCCTAAACATAGCCAATGAAGGTCCAGGAAAGCACTCGATACTACTGCTAATAGACTTGATGAAAGACGTCAATAGAAACACAGTAGTAGGTGGAGATATCTACTATTCTGACATTTCTTGATAGAACTACCAGGCCAAAACTCAAGAAAGATAAGGAAATAGAAGAAAGTGGCTTCTTGAGGATTTTCATCCCCAGAATCAGAATAAATATTCTTTTTTCAGTGCACATGGGACACTCTACCAGATATATAACATGCTGAGCCACAAGAGCATGATTCTATAAATGAAGAAAATTAAAAATGTATAAATTATCTTCTCTGTCTTCTGAAAACAAAGTAAATTCCAAACATAAATGGAGAAATAACCATGTACTGGAAAATAAACAGTTTGGGTAGAGAAGAAATGAGAAGATTCTTGGATTAAGTACACAAATAAGAATGTGTAATTGAATTATCAGAATTTTGTTGCCACAGCAAAAGCAGTATTAAGAGTAAAATGTATAGTGTGCAAACATTTATCAGAAAGGAAGAGCCTCTCTATATAACTTAATGGTACAGCTTAAGAAATTAGAAAAAAAAACCAATAAAATGAACCAAAAGCAGGCAAGTGGAAGGAAAAAATAAAAATTAAAACAGTAATTGATGAACTGGAATCCCCAAAAGACAATCCAAAAGAGCAATTTGAAGCATGAGTTGGTTCTTTGGAAAAAATAAACAAGATCAATAAATCATTAGCAAGACTCATAAAAAAGACAAAGGACCAAAATAAATTTAATCAGAAATAAAAGGAGGGTTTTCACAAGTTACTACAGTTTCAAAGGGTAATCAGAGAATACTTAAAGAATATTCATGCCATGAACCAGAGAACCTAGAAAATATGGATAAATTCTTGGATTCCTACAAGTTACCAAGGCTGAAACAAGATGATGTGCTATACCTGAACAGACCTATCATGACTGAGGAACTTAAAATGGTAAACACAAGGCATCCCCAAACCAAAAGTTCAGGCCTACATGAATTCACAGTTAAATTCTTTAAAAACTTTAAAGATGATAGGCTGCCAATCCTTTCAGGCTCTGCCAGGAAATAGAAGAAACAGAATCACTTCCAAATAGTTTCTATAAAGTTAATATCACCCTGATACCAAAAGCAACAACACCACCAAAAAAAGAATTACAGGGCAATATTCTTGATTAATACAGATGCAAAGATCCTCAATAAATTACTAACAAATAGAATCTGACAATTCTACAATAAGGTCATAAACCATAACAAGAAAGATTCATTCCAGAGATGAAGGTTGATTTAACATACTTAAATAAGTCAATATAGTGCACTATATCAATATAGGAAAAATAAAAATCATATGATCATAGTAATAGTTGTAAATAAAGAATTTGAAGAAGGCCCAGGACCCATTTTGATAAAAGCTCTCAAGAAGATGGTAATTGAAGGAACTTTTCTCAATAGCATTTCAAAGCCATTTGCCAGAAGCCCATGGCAAACATCATAATCAATGCAGAAAAACCAAAAGCCTTTTTTCTAAGCTCTGGCACAAGACAAGTTTGCCACTTTAACCACTTCTTGGATATAGTATAGGAAGTACTTGCCAATATCAAGTAAAAGATGTCAAAGGAGGGGCCCGGGAGATAGCATGGAGGTAAGGCGTTTGCCTTTCATGCAAAAGGTCATCGGTTCGAATCCCGGTGCCCCATATGGTCCCCCGTGCCTGCCAGGAGCAATTTCTGAGCATGGAGCCAGGAGTAATCGCTGAGCACTGCCGGGTGTGACCCCCCCCAAAAAAAAGATGTCAAAGGCATCCTGGTAGGAAAGAAAGAAGTCAGACTCTCACAGTTTACAGATGACATGATCCCATATTTAGAATCTACAAAAACTACTTCTAGAGACAATAGATTTGTAAAGTGGCAGACTGCAAAATTGACATGCAAAAATTTAGGACTTTTCTATATACAAATATTAAAAGAGTTGTAAGAGATATCGAAAAAAACAATCCATTCACTATTTTTTTCCCTCAGAAAATTAAGTATCTTGGATTCAACCAACAGGTGAAAGACCTATGCAATGAAAAAAACAAAACACTACTTCTAGAAATAAAAGAGAACACAAGGAAATGGAAACTTATCTATTACTCATGGATTGGGAGGACTAACATCACGAAATCCAAAGAATTATACAAATTCAGTGCAATCCTTTTAAGGACACCCTTGCCACTTAAAATAATAGATCAAACACTTTTGAAATTTATATGTAATCATAAAGTCCAAAAATAGATAAAAGAAGCGTTGGAAAAAGAATATGGGAGCCATCACTTTCCCCAATTTGTAACTATATTATAAAGTGGTAATCATCAAAAAAACTTGATATTGAATAAATACAGACCATTAGATCAATGAAATAAACTTGAATATTCTGAATAAGCCTCAAGTCAAAGATTAATTAGTCTTTGGTAAAAAGGCAAGATAGACAAAGTGAAGCAAGGAAAGTTTCTTCAACAAGTGGTGTTGGGAAAAGTGATAAATTACATGCAAATAAAGTAAACTCAAACCACTCTTTAATTCTGTCTACAATAATCAAATCAAAATTGATTTAAGACCTTCTTATCATACCTGAAACCATGAAGTACATAGAAGAAAATTTTGCAGAATTCTCCATAACATCAAAGTTAATGACATCTTCAAGGATAAAACACCACTAGCAAGTTAAAGCAAAGGAAAACTAATGGGACTAAGCATAAAACTAAGGAGCTTTTACATCTCAAATGAAATGGTGATTAAGTCAGGGGAGAAGGATAAACCTAAAATAATCACACACATTTGTTAGATGTTAGACAAGAAATAGTATGGTAATAAATTTCAGAGTCAATAGAGATGAGGGCTTTGAGGATCAGTCTATGGTAGGAAGCTTGCCACAAATAGCACTGAGTGCGGTTAGTGCAGTTAGAGAATGAACCATTATACAGTGATAGTTGAAATTGATCGCTCTGGACAATATCTGAGTGCTTGAAAGGAGATAAAGTGATATACACAGTATCCCTTTAAGTAACAATATTGTAAACCACTAAGTCTGAAAGTTAAAAAAGGAATAGAAATGTCTGCCACAGAGGCTGGCAAGAGAGAAGGTAGAGCAGAGGACGGGAGGGCAATTGGGGACATTGATGGTGGGAAATGTGCACTGGTGAAGAGTATTGTATATTGTATGACTGAAGCTCAATCATGAACATCCTTATAACCATGAAAAAAAACCTAACTGTATAATTAACAATCATGTAAACCACAGTGTTTAAATAAATTAATTTAAAAAATAAAGTTCAATCTTTTAGCTTTTGCCTCATTTTAGTAGACATTCCTGGTGTGAACTTGAAGAGCACTGAGTCAAAGATATGAAAAGTTGGGGCCCGGGAGATAGCATGGAGGTAAGGGGTTTGCCTTTCATGCAAAAGGTCATCGGTTCAAATCCCGGTGCCCCATATGGTCCCCCGTGCCTGCCAGGAGCAATTTCTGAGCATGGAGCCAGGAGTAACCCCTGAGCACTGCCAGGTGTGACCCAAAGACCAAAAAAAAATATATGAAAAGTTAAACTCTCTGCTTATACTTCTCAAGGATGTGAAGAAATGATCATTCTGAAACACATTTGATGCTTATTGATAAGAATTCCCTATTTGAAGTGAGTCTATTTCCACTGGCAGAGTCCATCTCTGCCCATTCATTAGAAAGGTATTTATTTATTGAGCACTAGCTGTGTGCTAAACAGGTGCTTGGTGCTGAACATACAATAAAGATATTGAGCATGGGTTCCCCATGGTAGTCCTCATGATAGTAAACAGGAAAATGCATGAGTAGTCATTTCAGAGAGCCATGGTGCTAGAAAATAACTCACATGACAATGCAGAAAGTGTCATGTGGGACAGAACAGTTCTTGGATGATCATTTACTGCTGAGCAAATAGCACAGGAGCAGAGCCCTGAGGGCAGCTGAGTCTGCTAAACTGAAGGAATAGTGTTTATCTGGGACAAGTGTGAACTTTGGCAGGTAGATTATAAGGGCTCATCTCTGTGGGGACGTGAGATGACTGAGCACATGGCCTTAAAAAGCAGAGCAGCTTGTGGAATTTATTCTAATGCCTCTGAGAAAATGCAATGGCTAGCACCGAAGAGTTTCATATGGAACAGTGCTGTGTTGTAACCAAGAACTCTCAGTTCAGCAAGGCGGGAGTAAAGGAGACTACTGTGGTTAAAGAGAGGCCCGGTTGTGGGACTGACCTCTGATTACTGTAGATCACCTCATCCTGACACTGCTATGTGTGCATAAACTTCTAATCACTGTTATATTTCAGCGTGTTCCTTAGAATCTTCAGGGCTTACTAGTACAAGTTTATGCTAAAACATGTTTCTATAGCACATTTCCAGTTCATACATAAGCTGATCTGTCATTCTCTCCCCAGCTAAGGTTTTCTCTTCTTGTGGTTGAGTTTCATCAGGCACTGCATCCACTCAGACAGCACAAGACCCTGGATAGTTTCCCAGTCTATTCCATAAGTTTTCCTTTTTTTTTTCTTTTTTGTTTTTTGGGCCACACCTGATGACACTCAGGGGTTACTCCTGGCTATATGCCATATGGGAACTGGGGGGATCGAACCACTGTCTGTCCTAGGTTAGCGCATGCAAGGCAAACGTCCTACTGCTTGCACCACCACTTCGGCCCCTCCATAAGTTTTCCTATTGAAAAGTTTCTCTTTCATTTTATGGAGACCTTTGCCATAGATTTGAAGTTTGAATTCTAAAACAACTCTTTTAACTTAGCTTATTCAGAAACTTGTTTGTACCTTGGCTAGTGGAGGTAAAATAGCTATTAAGTCATTTGATGCCACTTAAATCATGCACCTGGTAAGATTGGAATGGAGCAGAAACCCTTGTAGAAATGGATTTTTTTTTTACAGATTTTTCTCCTCTATACCATCTTCCCATTGGTACTAATGAGATTGTGTTGCCACTTAGAAGATAATGGTATCACAGGCCTTTGGGCTCAGGCAGAGTAGATGTACAACATGGGATGACAACTTGACTCCATTCCCCCTAATTTTCCTCTCCTTAGATAGCTCAGTGCATACTGCAGGAAGATGTTGTTATCAGGCAACAGTGTCCACGTACAGTTTGCTATGAAAATAAGACTGTTTCACAGGTTACCGAGTACAGCCATTTTAAATTGACCAACCCTCAGCAATTTTGCCTGGGAATCAAGTGCAGCTTTCAGAAATGAAATGACAGCGAGAGTATGAATGTTTTGGGAGTGCCAAGCTGTATAGGACTTTAAGGCAACTTACCTCCTTTGTGTACAGGAAAAGAAATGAGGCTCCAGAAGCAAGAGCCCCTATCAGGATAAAGCTGCCTTCCCAGCAACCAGATGTGGTTCTTCTCCTCATCACACTGTTTTTAGCAGTGTCCAGAGCCATATGCCAACAGGAAATGTCTCATGTGGTCAAACTGAAACTATTCTGGCCCTTTTCTTTCCCTCAAAGAGGCCTTCCTTCAGCCAAAACACCTATGTGAACTATAAAGATAAATTGTGATGAACATCTATGAAGGTCCAAGAGCCATTCCAAGAGTTACCTCATAAAAACTATATATAAACATATATAAAAATAGTTTGTTGCTTCATCAAATACATTGGAAATTTATTTGCAAAAGAAGAAACAAAACAGGGCCAAGCTGGCTTTTAAGACAGTCCCGCTTGCATGGCCTTTCAGCAGCTTGTGGCTGGCAGGTTTAAAAAGGCTTTGGGGAGCAATTTGGTTTCCCAATAAAGATGAATGGACAGAGTCCTCCTTCAGAACCTAGATTCAGAATGCTCCTTTTCTCAACAGGGGAGTGTTAGTGGACTGCAATGACACAAGTTTTGGGTTTTAATTTTCTCCCCTGAGGGAGTCCTGTTTGTGTTCTCTGCCAGGGCTGCTGTGTTCTGAGTTGTTCTCTTTCTCTTTTCTCACTTCCTGAGCTCTTTTCTGGCTTTATGCCCAGTCATGGGTGAGAGGCCAAGGCCTTGAATTTTCACTACCACTGGTATTTGGCCAGAAACGTAGGTGGTTTTTCCATGGCGCTGCCCAAAACCTTCTGTAACTGTGTGTGTTTGCATGCATGTGCAATGCACATTGGCATGTGTATTTTCAGTTCTACACTTTAAAAATATTGTAGCCAAAGGTGCCAAAAAATACGCGGTTCCATTGGTGACAGGAGAGTTTACAGTGTTGGTAACTAAATGTACTCAGTCCCTCTGCTTTCCCACACAGGGATGCAGTTGTTAACCTTGAGGGGTTGAACTTTACTTCTATAAGTGTGTAAATGATGTAGTGTATTTTCTACCATCCTATCCTCACCAGCTCACAGTACTTTCTTTTTACCTGCAGGTCATAAAGAAGGAAACTGGATTTTGGAGAGACTTTGGATTTGGGATGACATGTCAATACCTCTCAGACTTCATCAATATAGGTAAGAGGGCCATGAAGCTAATCTGTGTGTCTACTGCCACCCACAGGCCAGCAGACTATGTGCAAATCCTGAAGTTCCATCATGTTCCTAGAAGTTGTTCCTGTCATGTTCTCAAGAGTGTGTGGCATGCCGGTTCTTAGGCTGTCCCCAGAAATTCTCAGAAACCCGGGATTGAGGTGCTTCTTTGAAGTACATTCCAGGCCTCTTTCCTATTTTTCCTCTAAAAACACTCCAGAATTGCCCCTATGTCATGCAGTCATGCCAAGCACTAAAAATTAAAAACAGCACGGGAATTTGGGAAAATGTTATGCAAGAGAAGATTCAGATTTCCCTCTGCTGAACTTTTTTAGGTTTTTCTTCTTACTCTGCATGTGTTATGATTATCACACACACATTACTAGAGCATGTGGCACAGATTAAGATCCTATCTCAGCCTGGCAGTGGTATAGTCAGGGTGAAAATGGTGAGCCCTTTAGTCACCCAGCCCTACCATGCAGGCCATGACATATCCCCTGCCCACAATGGTCCTTTGAATGGAGATTAGGATGACATTAATAAATTAAAGCCTTGTTTGGACTCATCATAAAATTGGGAGTCCTGCTGTCACCATAGTGTGGTGATGAAAACTACCACACCCTGTTCTATAGAATTCCCTCCAGAGAGGTCAGAATATTTTCCTTTTAAAGTCACCTAGTAAGACCGGAGAAATAGCACAGCGGTAGGGCATTTACCTTGCATGTAGCCAAACCAGGAAACAGTGGTTCGATTCCTGGCATCCCATAAGGTTCCCAGAGCTTGCCAGGGGCGATTTCTGAGTGCATAGCCAGGAGTAACCCCTGAATGCCACTGGGTGTGATCCAAAACCAAAGAAAAATTAGCTGGCTTTACATGTATTAACAAGAAAAATTTCCATGTTTTCAGTGGTGGCACAGTAGTAGGTTGTTTGCCTGCACACGGTTAACGTAGGACGGACCCCAGCTTGATCCCCGGTGTTCCATATGGTTCCCCGAGCCAAGAGGAATTTCTGAGTGCATAGCCGGGAGTAACCCCTGAGCGTCACTGGGTGTGGCCCAAATACAAAACAAACAAACAAAAAATAGTCACCTAGTGAGGACACACAGGTTTTTGTTCAGAGTAAGATATCAGGAACTAAAGCACCATCCTCATGCAAACCGTAAGACACAAAGGAAAATTGAGTACTTTAAATTAGATTCTGTAATCTGCAACCAAGTACCTCAGACGTTGGTCTTGAGTAGTGAGTTATATGATTCATATTTTTTCTACAGGAGAATTTCCATTTCCAAAATTGTCATATGTTATTGATCTGTGTAGAGGGAAAATTATTTTATCATGATTTATGTGTATCAGGCTTGGATTTAAATTTGATCTTTCTGCAGTTGAATTGACAACCAACGTTACCAAAAGAAAATAAAAGTGAATACAAATAAGGGACTAGAGAAAGTACAGCAGCTAATGCACCTTGCAAGCAACTGGTCCACTAAGCATAGTTAGGTGAAGCCCTGGAGGCCTTGGACTCCTGCTGGGCCTAACATAGACCCACTAGCTGACTGGCTGTGACTTGCTAGTTTGAGCCTCAGAGCCTTCTGATCACATCCTACAAATATAGGAACGGCAGGCTAGAAAGGAAAGTCTGCTTCAGTAAGCTACAAACATGACTTTAGAGTCTTTGTGTCATGTTTGGACCCCAGTCATACTTAGGAATCTTGTATTTAGTTGCAAGAATTGTAATTGTACACCTTGTGTTTAATTGGCTGTTATGATACCTGAGGTAATAAGTCCCTTGCAGCTAACCCTTACATTGCTATCTCAGTGGGTTATCGCACCTTTCATAAAAGGGAAAGGAAACCAGAGAGGTAAAGCATCAGTTTATCAGAGAATCACGTCTCAAATTCCAGTTGCCTGACTCAGAACTGTATTTTTCTTTACTGCCCACAATTAAAGTGACAGTTCACTTCCCTTCAAAAACCCTGGCTGGGTGAGTTGCAGATTCCCCTGGGAATGGACTTCTTTTACCAGTGATAGTCTGAATTAAAATAGCCTTGCTTTTCTTTTACAAGACGTAAGAGAAACAGTAACTCTGAGTAAAGATGTTAGAATCTCTTCACTTGTCTTTTAAGAATATCCTTGGTAAGAAACAACCAACGAGAGTAAGAAAATAATGGTGACCTCAATTTACCAATGAGAAGAATTTAACGTACCGTTTTTCACTGTGTGAAGAGTACATGATAGAGTGAAACAGGATATTCTCAGTAGGACATTGGAACCACTGTGAGGCCAGTCTCTTTCAAATGACTCACTTCACCAGCTTTCCTAGACACAGTTTTACAGGACTCTAATATATGAAAAAAAGAGTCCTTTTGTAAAATGTGATTTTCTTTCAGAATAGCTTCTGATATAACACAGTTCCTGCTCTATCCTGTTTGCAATGGCAGCGTGAAGCCACATTCAAGCATAGCTGAATCAAGACATTATATTAGGTACTTTTAGATTGAAACACTGAGGTGTGCTGCAGCTCTTAGTATGAGGCGGGTCCAGTTATAGTTATATCCTGTTTGCTGTGGCAGCACGAGGCTACATTGGAACAGAATTAAGACATTTTATTAGATACTTTCACATTGAAACACTGAGGTTTTCTGCAGTTCTTAGTATGATGCTGGGGCTCTTCTTCAGCCTGGTTGATTGCTCCATGAAGAAGTATATGCTGGAATCCTGCTGTCAGTTTTGGTATTTTGTTCATAATCTTATGGGCCTCTGACCCAATGGACATGCTTATCACTTGGAAGCATGGTGAATCACCCATTTTCCCTAAATATATCTTCTCTTCAAAAGCATTATTTATACTAAGCACATATAATGCAGGAGCAGCTTACACAGCATGAATTTCTGTGTCATTTCTCTTCACAGGTGGTTTTGACTTGGACATCAAAGGCTGGGGTGGAGAGGACGTGCACCTCTATCGCAAGTACCTCCATAGCAACCTCATAGTAGTGAGGACACCTGTGCGAGGACTTTTCCACCTGTGGCATGAGAAACGCTGCATGGATGAGCTGACTCCTGAACAGTATAAGATGTGCATGCAGTCCAAGGCCATGAACGAAGCATCCCATGGGCAGCTGGGCATGCTAGTTTTCCAGCATGAAATAGAGGCTCACCTTCGCAAACAAAAGCAGAAGATGAGTAGCAAAAAAACATAAATTACCAACCAATGGACTCAGGAAGATATTTTGTATTTTACACTTAGTAATTACCACACCTGAAACAAACAAAAGATTTATATAAAGGGCAAGAAAAGATTTGATTGATGAGTATAGGGAGGAAAGAACCTTTATTTTTGAGATGCCGATTTTATCGTATGCAACAGGCATGAAAATGATCACTTTGACCTTAAACATGGCCTCAATACACCTTGTGTTGTGTGTGACAAAAACAGAGTGATTATCATAAACCTAATAGTTTGTTGTTTGATGGTGTTTTTAGCACTGAGAGCTATTGTTTTCTATGCTTATTGAAATATTCATGAATTAAGGCCAGCTTGAAGGCAGGCACATTTTATCCTTTGATAAATGATTAGATCAGCAGGACTGTAGAGTCTGGGAGTGCAAAACTATCAGAAGGAGACTAAAATACGGACATACAAAAATCACCAGGCTGTTCAGTACATTAAACCAAATTCAAACTAACTATTGTATCATTTTCTCCCACGATGAACCAAAAATAATTTGCACAACTTTTTGGTTATAATTTTAATCATCTTTATTAATATGATTTTAAAGTGCATCTTTATTTTCTTGCCTTTGGGGTATACTCTGCTTATTTAATTACCAATTTGCCAGCCTTGCTAAGAAAGCACAAGATAGCAAACCATTTAGTAGTTTTTAAAAAGACACATTTTAATGCAATATGAGTACTTCCAGCTCAAAACATTGCAGAGGATGCTGAACGCAAGGACACTTTCAAACATTGCTAATTTGCCCCTTCATTATGTCAAAGCTTGTGAGCATCAGAACCAAGGAAACACAGGGAAACTTTATCCAAAGAGGATTTCTGAAGAGCAGCAACTGCATTCTAGAGGACAAGAAAAACACCTTTTTCACCTTAATAGAAAAGTAAACAGACTGTTAATAACAATTTGTTCAAAAGTCAGAAAACATTTTTTCTTCTCAGGAGATGGAATGATCCCTTTCTTACCTGTTGAAATATACCAAAGCATATTAGATTGTGCGAATCATACAATCTCTTTCAAAGCAGGGTGCTCTTCCTGGTTTCTGGCATCCACGAAAAGAACTGTAGAAACTTTGTTTTATAAAGAATCCCTTCAACTGCCAGAATTCAGTGAGACAGAAGAACTTGCTCAATGTTCACTCAATTCTGTTTAGTGGGAAAACTGACTTAATTATTTTTCAAATTAATCAGTTTTTACTCTGACCATGATAATTTTGAAAAATCACAGTCTTCAACTATTTAAAAAATATAGTTACCATTAAAGGTTCCTATGTTCATGTGAAAATTATTTACTAGTAAGCATCAGATGCACGAGTTAATTATCTGTGGTTCCTTGCCTCCACAGTTAACATCACTTAAAAGCTTCAAGAACAGTCTGTTATATTACTTTTTTTAAAGCATTGTATTGTATTTTGCAGGTAATTTATAAAGTTGAATTTAAATACAACATGAATAAAAGGTGACATTGGCTAGACAATAAAATATGATTTGTGCATATAATTTCTCTTTTGGAATAAGAGTGCTGTGTCTTCAGTTTCAGTAAATCATTAATTTGTTGAAATGAGGAATTCATAACCATGGCAACACAGACACATTTTGCTAAATAATTATTTGCTATTGGGATGTCTTGCATACTGTATTTTGCAGATGCCTTGACTAGTAGGAGCATCACTCTTCTAGGTTGACAAACTTTTCAGTGTAATTGTACTGAGCAGGGGTCCAGTATCCCATAGTTCAGAATCATTGGGCTAAATGGAGGAAAGAACCATCCACCTAAGAAAAATTAGATGAAAATACTTTGTTCTCTTAATTATAAAGTTTACAAATTATTTCTAAGATCCTTTTGACATTATTTTTTCCTGTGCAGTGGATGATATAATATATCCAAGGTATGTGTCTGACCTGTCTTTCTCTTGGTTCTGCTGGATTTGTGATGATCAACCTGCTTACTTGCGTGGAGTTGTTCCAGGGTCAAGCAGATGTGTTTCTAACAAAGTTGGCAGTGTATGAACATTTTGACCCTAGATTAGGTGATGACCTTCATGTGATGCAGTCTAGACTTAATTCTATGGGCTAATTAGTCATTTATGTTATTTGCATTGCAAATAGAAGAGCTATTTTGCAAACAGATGAAGAGCTGAGACAATGATTAAAACTTGGGGGTAGCTGAAGGACCTGTGCATAATATCAAATAAATTTCTTCTTTTTGAAATTTTGCATGATAAACTATTAACAGAAGGTTGAAGCTCTTTTCAGTCACATACATTAGGGAGTATGTTTAATAAAAATATTATTGACTGGGAAGTTTAAGCCAAACTATATATATATAATATAGTATTATATATACATGAGTTATATAACATATTTAATAATATATTATCTATCCATGCCCTTATCTATTATTTGATTGTAAGGCTTAAGTATCTGCCCCAACCCTTCCTATCTTTATAACAACCACACTGGATGTTACTAATGGAAACATCAGGTTTCTCCTCAGTAGTGTGTACTGATGCAGCTTTGGAGCACCAATTGTGGGTTTCAGTTTTAATTACATGCTTGTACCCAACCATGGTGAGAGCAGTTACACCATGGAATCTGGCAGAAGGCACCACTTGCATTCACCCATTATCAGCATGTTGTTTGCAGTACACCAGCCCCTCCACTCTTCTGTTCTCCTTGTTTCCTCTCTGTTCCCTCCAATCCTCTATTCTCCACAGCTTTTGTATTCAGAAATGTGAATAACATTTTTCTCTACATACTCAGCAGAAAAGTTATTTTAATAAACAAAAGAACATTGCCAGACCTGTTTCTTATATTATACATAACCCCTTTATATAGTTTATATTATATATATTATACCCCTTCCTGTCTTACATTCTGTGTGCAGTCATTGAGATCTTTGACAGTGGAGAGACAGAGGTTTACAAAGTAAAAAACAGAGATGGGGATCTTTAAATAAATAGGAAAATAAATACCACAAATCTAATTTTATTTATTTGAAATGTCATTGTACTTTTTTATTTTTCTCTTTGGTTTGGGGGCCATACCCAGTGGTACCTGAGATTTATTTCTAGCTCTCTAAGGCATATGCACTACTTGCCCTCAGAACTAATTATAAGACTTGTTTCAGGGAAAATCTAATGTCCCCTCAACTTATTCTTTTTTTTTTTTTTTTGGTTTTTGGGCCACACCCGGTGACGCTCAGGGGTTACTCCTGGCTATTCGCTCAGAAGTCGCTCCTGGCAGGCACGGGGGACCATATGGGGAACCGGGGGATCGAACCGTGGTCCAACCTAGGTTAGCACAGGCACCTTATCTCCAGCGCCACCACCCGGCCCCCAACTTATTCATTCTTATCAGGGATCAGTAGGGCAACTGTGACTTTTCTATTCACTTTTCCTGGATAGGAAAATAATCCTCAAATTTCAGTTCTTTATCTTGCAACGTATACTATCTTAAACTAGTCACCATCTCTGTAATCCTTTTTCCTGTAAAGTGAGAGTTTTCTGTTCTGCTTCTAGAGGGCTCTGGATCATGTATATAATCAGAGGAACATCATACAGATATACCAGAATCAAAGCAAGTAGTTGATACCAATCACTCTCCCCAGGGAAAATGGAAAAATAGGGGTATAACAGTACTCTCACATGATTGAAAGTTGCTTACTGTTTGTTTCTTTTTTTGTGTGTGTGTTTTTTTTTGGGGGGGGGGGTCACACCCGGCAGTGCTCAGGGGTTACTCCTGGCTCCATGCTCAGAAATTGCTCCTAGCAGGCACAGGGGACCATATGGGGCACCGGGATTCAAACCGATGACCTTTTGCATGAAAGGCAAACGCCTTACCTCCATGCTATCTCCCGGGCCCCTACTGTTTGTTTCTTGAAGAAGGTAGATTTCAAAGGGACTGCTAAAATACCTTTTTTTTTCTGAAAAGGTTGTTTAGTGTGGAAGTGTGGATTAATCCTCAAGTCCCAATCCTGAGGAAAAAGGTTAAGTGGTCCGGAACAGGACTACCACAGAAATAATCCAAACCAAGCTGGAGAGAGATGAAACACGGGTGTCCAGGTACTTTTTCACCATGAAGAAAGAGAGAGAGAGAGAGAGAGAGAGAGAGAGAGAGAGAGAGAGAGAGAGAGGAGAGAGAGATGACCCGACCAAATAAAGATATTGAGAAAACAGAACCACCACCACCACCACCACCACCCCATGGGTGGAGAATAGGTTGGGGAAAAGAGCCCAAAGGTTCTTCCTGCCCAGGTGGATTTTTGTTATGTAAAAGGAAGACATACTGGTTAAGGGAGAAATCTGATATGCTATACTGATTTAGGGTAAAGACTGAGTCCTACAACAGTGTAAGACAAATAAGTTTGGGAAGTTCTGGTGTATACTGTGAACTTCTTTATGCTTTTCAAAAATGTCACTCTGTCAAGAGAAGGCTTACTGGAAGTGTGAACTAGAATGAATCTTCCTGTCTTACATTCTATGTGCAGTCATTGGGATCTTTGACTGTGGAGAGGCAGAGGTTTACAAAATTAGAAACACTGATGGGGATCTTTAAATGTACAATGCTTGCATCTGAGATAGTTTCCTTTCATTTTCCAGATAGAGAAAACTAGGATTCAGAAATGATAACAAACTTATCCAGAGGCCATCCACAAAGTGACTGATTCCAGGCTGAGATCCTGAGACCTGTACTTCATGCTTGAAGTGCTGCTGGAGGAGAAAGCCTCAAGCTGGGTAGAGTCAGGAGCTACCAATGAGCATCTATATCAGTTGCTCCTATGGTCCACATGAGAGGGCCTGTTCAATGTTTGCTGGAATAGTGGTCCTCAAACACTATAAAGTACAAGTCTTGCCATCCTGCAGCTGCCCTGTTTTTTCTTGGGGCTAGGGGCCCCTAAGAAATCTGTCTTAAAAGGCTGTTCTTTAGAATTGCAAGGCTTCTTGCCTAAAGGAGATAGCAGAGCAGGTGGGAGCACTTAATTTTTGAAAAAAAAAATATGTTCTGAAACCACCTGGATGCCCCTGAGGAGGATGGTGTCTTTATTTCCAATAATCATCAAAAACTGGTAGCTTTATGACATCCATATATGATTAGCTGTATCTTCATGTTCAAAGCTGATTCTTCTGGCAGGCTCTGGTGGTTTGTGTTGCCAAAGCTATAGGGTCTGTACCAACTGGGTGAGAGATGGGCCTAGTATATTTTTAATGTTTTAACATTTCACACAGTTGATTAGTAATGTAGCTAAGTTCCAAATCCAAACCTCCTAAAGTTGTTTTTTTCTCTATGCTATTAACTATATTTCAGTATCACACAATGAAAAAGGCACTTTTTTATTATTTAGGTCTCCTGATGGTTTTCAATTTGGGGCAGAACATAATCTGAAAATCTCTGCAGAGAAAGATGAGAGCACAGAGAGACATAATGTAGAAATACTACATGCTACACAAGAGAGTATGAGAACAGAAAATCTCAGTTGTGTGGAAAGATGTGAGGATCTAAAGTAGAAGGAAAAGGATGGAAAGGTTAAAACAATGATCATGGGATTGCATAAATAGAATGCAAATATGAAAATATAAGAAAGACAGATATTCTGGAGGAGAAAAATAAAACTATTATTTAAAGAAATAATTGTAGATTAATTACATAAAAAACAAAATGATACAATGCCGCCTGAATGATAAAGCATTTAACACATTCTTTACCAAAACAAAACCAGAAGATTTCATAAATACATATATACATTTTGTATCTTCTCTGTAAACAATGTAGTATGTATGAGGATCACAGAAAATGTCTGGATTCCAGTACTAAATAAGACTTTTTCCACAGAAGGGCAAAAATGACAAATATTTAGACCCTGATTTTTTTCTTATTTAACTTTTAAAATTAATCCATAGACTTTATAATACAGAGGTGCCTTCCACCCTGAACTTTTGTTATGGGGACTCAACTTAGACTCCATGTGATCAGACAGTGGCTGTCCTACCCCAAACCCCAGATCACAATCATATAACTGACACAGTTTCCCGGCGACAGCACCAGGAATCAAACACCCTCTGGGGAGTGCCTAATACTGCTCTGGCACCAACTTGTGCTAAGTTGATATGACAGCCTGACCACAAGGAACATCAAAAACTTGATCTAAGGCAGGCTACCCTACCTCATCAGCTAACAGTAAGATGAAATCAGAGACACTCCATCCTTTGAACTGTGCAAAAACCAAGATCACTAACTACAGAAGACTGACTTTGAAAACTGAGACTCAGCAGAACTTTTCCTAGGACCAAAAGGAAGACCCTAGCTAGCCTAGGCTTCAGCCTAGGATTTGTACAAAAACCAAGATCTCCAATTCCAGAGGTTTGACTTTGACAACTGCAACTGAGCAGAACTTCTGGAACCATAAAGAAAGACTCTATCCTAGACTTCGTCCTATGACCTGTGCAAATACCAGGATCTCTAATTGCAGAGGACTGATTTTTTTAAATTTTATTTTATTTTAACACCTTGATTACATACATAAATGTGTTTGGGTTTCAGTTATGTAAAGAACACCACCCATCACCAGTGCAACTGATTTTTAATAGCCACATTAAGCAGAATGCTTCCTGGCATCATAAAAAGACCTTGGGGTTTGACAATGAGCATGTCTGAAGCCTGTAGTTGTTCCCATGACAGTATACTTCAAGGGTGGAGAAACCCTGTATCTCCTAAGCCAAGGGAATTCACTTTCTAATTTCCTCAACACTTACTGTGTCTCTGCAAAACAAAACAAAATCTACACCAACACACCAGACCCCCTTTCTTAATTTTCTTCCTCTTGATGTTTTGTTGCTGTTGTTTTTAGTTGTTGTGATTTTGTCGGGTTTTTTTCCCTCTTTTAAATCTGTATTTATAGCTTCTAGATGGGTTGTTCCCACATTTTTTTCCTCCACAGCACTTGAATCATCTTGTTCTGTCTCAAAATTTGAGGGATAAAATGTGGATGGTATTGGAAGCAAACAATCGCATGAACATTGAGTGGAAATAAAATTTGATCAGACCCAAACAGCAAACCCAAAGTCAATGATATCAGAATCAAGATAATACAATCTACAACAAGCTATACACAAACGGAACCTGTTACTCTAGCAGTCCAGGGGGTAAAAGGGGTTGTATGTGATTCATGCTGGGAACAGGAGTAGAGGGAGAACAACACTGGTCATGGGAATGGCCCTAATTCACTGTCACTATGTACTTTAAATATAACCGTGAAAGACTTGTAATTCACATTGGTCACAATAAAATAAATTTAATAAAAAGTTTCAAAGCACTAATTTAGGCAAGAAGTGTTCTGAGATACTTTAAGAGTCCAAAACCTTCTCTGTCCACACTTTTCTCTATTGACCTTTTTATCTTCCTAAGTCTCCCTGTGTTTTTTCCCATATCAGTGTAGAATTTGAGCCTACTAATACTTTTTGGCAGTGCTTAGCAGTATTGGTATTCTGGGGGAAATGTTACTTCATTGTGTACCCTACTACAAGCAGGGCTTTGTGGGACAGAATCTTGCTACCAGGCAACCTTAAAGGAGAAGGTGAATTCCAGTGCAAATGAAACAGTATATCAGGTAAAAACTGCTAACTTGAGGTTATCAAAATAAGACCTTATAAAAAAGATACTTTTCATACTATTTATGAGTGTTTGTGATTGCTCAGAATTATAAAGATGATAGAAAGTCTGGAAAAATGGTGGGAATGTTGCATTGGTGAAGGGGGATGCTCTTTTTATGATTGAAACCCAACTACAAACATGTTTGTAATTATGGTGCTTAAATAAAGATATTATTTAAAATATATCTTGGTTGACAACATCTTAAGAAGCATTTAGTTATAGTCCCAATGAAGCAGGCAAATCAGAATGTGTGGGAAAGGGAACATAGGCAGCAATATGAGAGGGTCATACCAATCCTAGTAACCTGGGGATGGGGGGGGTGAGGGTGGAGAATATGAAACAGTTAAGGCAAATGAAAGCATGGTCAGTTTTGCATTGAACTTCCTTGCTCAGGTATAAGGTGCTCTGATGCACTATGACTGAATCCAATAAAGGAGCATGAATGAGAATTTAGAGCTCCTCAAGCCTTTTAAATCATAATTGATTTCTGAATCTTATAATGATCTTAGCTTGTTAAGAATTTCAAGTATGATTCTAGGCCATAATATCACTAGATATTATATTATGTATTCCTCTGAATTTCAATAAACACCATCACATAATAGTTTGAAACTTCTAATATTAGTTTAATTTAGGTTATTTCCTGTGATCTAAAATTTCCTGAAGTAAGAGATACTTTATTGTAGCCATATCTAGAAATGGGCATATTTATTTCCTCCAAAAATAATTTTAGGCAGAGAATGACTTGGGAAACAAGATTTAGCAAATAATATTCCTTATTAATTACAAATATTGATTTATTTGATTGAACTGAGATTCATAGAGGTAAAAGAACCTAATGATTGAGGTTACTCAATGAATGGACAGATGGGAACAACCAACCATATATTATTTCTATAATATCATAATTGTTGAATCAGATAAATTAAAGAGGTGAATTATCTCAAACAATACTACATGGAGTATTTCAAGAAACACTTAACAAGTACCTATGCTTAAAAACTTTTTAATTAAAGCGTGCACACACACACACACACACACACACACACACAAAGAAAGGCACATCCATTGGCATGCATCTATATGCACACAGGTATGCCCACCATTCTCTGGATGCATTTTACACTCATGGAATGTGTTACACAACCAACAGCCTTCAGTACTGAAAAAATTACTACATCCTCTTTTTCTTACAAAGGATGATGAATGAGGGTAGGAATACAGAAAATGTCAATTTTCCCAGGAGAATGTCTGGGAAGTAGTTCTCTTCAGAGACCTGAAATTGAAATCCTTGTCTTTTATTATTGCTTCCCTGAGAATCACCAGAGGTGTGTGTGTGTGTGTGGGGGGGGGGGAGGAGAATATAGTGAACTTATGCCACTTAGATGAACAAATCTTTGTCCCAGAGTTGAACAGGAAGCAGATTATATAGCAGCAAATAGGATATAATGCACATCAGATCTAATAATCACACAAACTTTTACATTACATTATCCTTGGAAAAGGATTGTTGTAACAAATAGCCATCATGTGGTGCCTCAAGACAAAGGATTTATTTTTTTCATGGCTCTGAGTGCTCAGACTTTTAAATCAAGAGTTCAGAAACAGGGACACATTTCCACACAATTGAGAGAATCACTCCTTGACTCATTTTACATATTCTGATGGTTACTATCGATCCTCAATATCCCTGGCTTGCGACCACATGACTTCAATATGCTCCCTTTGTAGTCTTCTTGCCTTTCCATGTTCATTTGTCTCCAAGTCCCCATTTTTCCTTTAAAATACCTCAGTCATTGAATTTAGGGAGATCATTTTCATCCAGTATGATCTCACTTTAACTTGATTTTTTTCTATTTTTTTTAAAAAGTCCACATTTACAGATATACAGGATTTGGAGTGAACATAGCTTTTGGGGAGTAGAATTAAATCCATAAAAGCAGCATCCAAACAACTCACTATTCCCTCATATATCAGAACTGATATATTATATATAATTATATATGTAAAATATATAATTATATATAACAACTCATAACAGAACTGATAAGAAGATTCTCATGGTGCAGGTGTGCCATCCCTCCTGATGCATTCTTTAAAGCAGACTGTCAGCCAGGAAGGGGCAGAAAAAGGCAGACATAAGCTGTATTGGTTCTCCAGAATTAGAAATGACACGCTAAGAGGTTTGTGCACTCTCCTATAATATAGTCTTTTGGGGCTTGTGCTTCCTGTCTTATCTGCACTTAAAAACTACCATTCATTTGCAGTCCTGATTCTGTGTTTTTATATGTCTTGCATCCTGGTTTCAAAAAGCACATTAAGTTAAGGGTCATACTGCCGACAGTAAAGAACTTTACCACCCAACATGAAACTTTATATAAACTAAAGTCTGAGGCTTTTGAGGTGATACAAGGCAGGAATGGAAAGGTCATGAAATAGTTCATATGAACTACTTGTTTTTGAAGTTCATCTGAATTCACAAGGGAATTTCTTGTTTCCTTCTATCTTCCAGATATCATTAAGGTAGTTGTTGAAATAATGGATCTTCTCCCTTTACTTTTGAAGTCCAAAGTATGAAATGGTTAGTTTTACTTAGCACTAAACTCCAATATTTGTGCAGAAAGGAGATTCCTAAAGTTTCTAAGGATGCCTCCAGCTGATTATTTCTTCTGAAGGGTGATTTTTGGCTTGACATATAAATGCCGATTTCAGCACTGTTTGTTGAGAGAAGTCCAGAGAGAAATGTAGCCATAATGTGACTATCACTCAAAGAGCTCCAGGTAATCGGGCAATTGGGATTGCTGACCACAGGGATACAGAAGGAGCTCCTTCCCTAAGGATGTGATAGGTTCTTCCTGCAAAACAGAAGATGCAGATCAGGATGGGTGGTCAGGATCTTGAGAAAGCTTAAATAAAATTTCATTATCTTTCTGTGTTCAGAGGTATAACTTTCAGCTAGCCATGGTTACCAGATGCTTTACTATATTAAAAAAAATTTTTTGGTAAAGTGGAGACCAGTTGCACTAGTATTCTGGGGGTCAAGAGGGAGATATGGGATGCATGCTGGGAACAGGGGTGGAGGGAGGACAACACTGGTAGTGGGAATGCCCCTCATTCATTGTCACTATGTACCTTAAATAATACTGTGAAAGATTTGTAATTCACTTTGGTCACAAAAATTTATTAAAATTAAAAATTTCTTTTTGGAAAATATTGTTATCAGCCACAACTTCCATTATTTCTTTACCACCAAACTTGAATTATAACAAGAGTACAGCTTTTTTAGAATTTTTCTGTATTTATTGCTCCTTTGAGTATTTGAAGAGGAACATTATTGAGAAAGAAAATGCAATTAATAGTCGAGTGTCAAGAGAAATTATATTTAATTTCCTCCATCACTTGTCTCAATATCTCCCCCCCCCCCAGTAATTGCTTTTCATTTTTAGAGCTATTTCAGAACTACAATTCGTAGAGCAAATTAATGCTTTACCTTGTGATAATCCACCAAGTCTGCCAGAGTGTTGTGCTGTAGTTGGTCAACGCCCAAAAAACTGTAGGAGTCTGTAGAGGCATCAATAAGGAAGTGTTTACAGCCTTCTTCCGACTGGTAGGACAGGGCATAGCCTTTGATCCTTTCACTGACACGGATTAGAAAACTGCCTGGCACACATGTGCTCAGAAGTTCATTTGCTCTTTTTAGTGTGATAATTCCTGTGAGAAAGGAAGTAAGCATTTCAAAAAAATCATTTCCACAATTTCCCCAGTTAAGTATCTTATATATATATATATATATATATATATATATATATATATATATATAACTTTAGAGAAAAATAAGAGCATTGTTAAGTTCATTTTGGGCATCTAAGGAATATAGTACATATTACTTATTGGTATTTAGGAACTGGGAAACTTTTTAAACAGGGGCCCAGTTCACTGTCCCTCAGACCATTGGAGGGTCAGATTATAGTAAAAACAAAAATTATGAACAAATTCCTATGCACACTGCATATACTTTATTTTGACATGAAGAATCAAAAAGGGAACAAATACAATATGTGGCCTGTGGGCCATAGTTTGAGGACCACTGGAAGAAAGGGTAAAAATGCAAACTTTATTATTTCTGAAAATTATCATTTTATATTTTATTTTTCTTATATCTCACAAATAAGTCAAATTGTTCTATGTCTATCTCTCTCCCTCTGACTTATTTTATATAGCATAACAATCTCCATATCCAAATATATATTTATATAAGCAAATTTCATGACTTCAATTTTCTTAACAGCTGCAAGTCTTCCATTGTATAGATGTAATGCAGTTTCTTTAGCCACTCATTTGTACGGTACACCTTCATTAACAATACTGCAAAGCACAGCGTCATAAAAAGAGAGAAGTAAAATGCCTGCCCTAGAGGTCATCGGAGGTGGAATTGAGTGGGAGGGAAACTGGGGATATTGGTGGCAGAAAAATGTGCACTAGTGAAGGGTAGTGTATATTCTATGTCTGAAACTCATTCATGAACAATTTTGTAACTCTGGTGCTTAAATTAAGTATTTATAAAGAATTTAACCTTTAGAAGATTCCATTGACACCCACTTATAAAAATACATAGATTAAATGGCTTTGATTTTTGTGAGACCCTTGACAACCATACTGAATTTAGATTAGAAAGGGGACTTTAAATGTCCTCTTCAGCCACCTCCATTTACGCTGAAGATCATATAACCTAAGAATGAAATTATAGAATGTCATTCTCAGTCAAGGCACTATTTGTATTTTGTTAATGTGTGGGGAGGTAAAGTCCAAGGAATGCTTGATGACCATCCAATAGAACATAGAATAATCCACAACAAGAAATTATACAATCAAAAATGTCCATAGAACTGAATGAGAAACCCGAATATAGGTGTTAGCAAAGTAGTCACAGAACTCAAGTATACAAAGTGCCACCAATATAGATATAGCTACTTCTAATATTTATTAGTATTTATTTATGAGTGTTATTAGTTCACACCTTGCAAAAGAGTGAACCATTGAAGTAATTAGGGGCTATATAAGGGGCATGTGTCAAAGCAGTGCTACTGGTATGTAAGGTAAGTACTGTAACTCCTATATTAGTTCCTTCTGCTGCTTCACTTACATTTAAATAAATGTGAGTAACACAAAGAGGGTAATACAACCTTCCAGAAATGCTGAAATAATTCAGCATGATAGTAGTGTCCTCCAGTATAATGCAGGGACACTTTGACACTTTCTATTTGCTTAAGGGTTTGGAAATTTTTTATTTAAATGAATAAAATGATATACATGTGCATAACCTACATGTGTCTTGTCTAATAATATTGTATATGTCTTCATGTATATTCAAGAGAATAACAATGTATCTAAATATGCCTGTATCTCTAGAAATTTATGGACCATAGAGAGCAAGAGTGTGACAAGGGAAATGAGGTATGGAGATGAAAGACAGAGAAAGAGTGTGTGGGGGGCATAAATTCACCCATGTATTTAAATTATGGAGTTTAATTCATAATTCAATATCCTACTCATACTTCTATTGGTTCAGACGAACTGATAATATAAGAATTTCAGAAAATACACAAACACATCTTGGAAGTATGACAAAGTCAGTCAGTCTTGATTTGGAAATGAAAGCAGCATTCTAGAGCTTTTGAATTTTAGCTGCAAAGTCTTTCCCTTTTCCTTTTCCAAAGTTAGTTTCCTATTTACCCTCATTATCTTTTTAGAAAATAAAGAAAAATCAAGGAAGTCTTCTCATTAAAGATAAATGCATTAATACAGTCCTTTATTTTCAGATTGTTTTCAGGTGGAGCCTTAAAAGTTGGATTGGCAGGTTAGTGTTAGAGTCAGAAGAAATAGTGCTTCTCAGGCCCTGTGGTGCTGCGGTACTTGATGGTAGTACTTGATGGGCGTTGGGGTCACTCATGGGGTGTGGTACCATGAGTCAAACTCTAGTCAAACTAGAGTCAGTACAGACTAATCATTAACTATCTCTGGGACTATAACCCCTCCTCTTTAGCAGAAAAATTAACATTTACCCAATTATCAAACATAACATTAAAATAAATTTGTAGGGGCTGGAGAGAGAGTTCCACAAGTAGAGCACTTTCTGTGCACGTGGTTTAATTTCCTGGCATGGTATGTTCCCTCAAGTCCTACCAGGAGTGATCCTTTAGTGTTGAATCAGGAATAGGTCCTGAGCACCACTGGGAATGGCCTCTCCCCACACTCTGCCAAACAAAAAAAGTAAATCCATTTTTATTCTCCTTTTTTCTAGGTGAACATTTATTAAAACAAGGATTAAAAAGATCACCAATTCTCCACCAGCCAACACCGACTAGTCAACCATTGATTGTCCTGCCTTCTCTTCCCACATGCACCCCTCATGCCTTTGACAGACTTAAACTTAATGTCAAACAAATAAGTTATGATTTAAAGCTGTGGTAGTGACAAAACCTGGGAGTGTCCTCACTCACACATAGTGTTAGATTCTAAGTTTAAAATCAAGTTTGTTTTATAATTAATTGCTATTTTGCTTCTGTAACCCTGGCTTTACTTTAGACATAAAGACTACAATAACAGGCCTTAGATATGGAGCAGAAAGGTCTAGGCCAGAACAGTTAGGAACTTCAAGGGCACGTACCACAACAGTTAGACAATCTAACACCCGGACTATGTAACCTCATGTCCATGTCACCGGAGCCCCTCCTATACTACTTTAGCTGATGCAGACCCCAGATCCTATAAACCACAATATACCACTAGCCATAAAAGGAAACATTCTAAAATACCCTAGACAACAGCCAATCAACTTAAAGGTCAATTATGACTATGTGGACACCCCCTAGATTCCCCATAAAAATGAATTGTGAGCTGTTGTCAGAGTCACCATTCTCCCAAGGATGGTTGACCCCAGCATGCTGGTAATAAACTCCTATACCTTTTTGCATTACTCTTCATCTCCTGTGGTCTTTGTGGGATGGATGCTGAGTTTGGAACTAACAATAGGAAGTGTTTCTGAAAATAAGGTAGGTAGTCTTTTCTCTAGAGTCACTGATGCCCATGCTTCTATTCATCTCAGTCAGTACTTTTTATTCTTTTCAGAATAAGTCTGAATCTGAAGCTGGACATTTGGGAGGGAGTGCGTCTTGATCACTTGTTCTACTACACTGTTCATTTCAGGGGTTCAAACAGAAAGTTCTAAAAAGGATGAACTGCTGTATGTTCAGCCCCAGTGATGAATTCCGGGCAATAATTGTGTATTAAACAAGGAAAAAGGTGAGCACCTACCCAGAGCTTCATGTGATCAAATTTTGAAAATTGAATTTGACTGTAAAATATTTAACTCTTGAGATTGAAAACTGCCCTTCAAAACTGAGGATATGGGCCCGAAGAGATAGCACAGCGGTGTTTGCCTTGCAAGCAGCCGATCCAGGACAAAAGGCGGTTGGTTCAAATCCCGGTGTCCCTCATGGTCCCCCGTGCCTGCCAGGAGCTATTTCTGAGCAGACAGCGAGGAGCACCCCCTGAGCACCGCCGGGTGTGGCCCAAACACCAAAAAACAAAAACAAAAACAAAAAAACAACTGAGGATATGAAATACTGATAGTGCAGGAGAGCAATATCTTGAAAAAGATTTACTTTTTCCTCTCCTCTTGACTTACCATATTTTCCAGCATATAAGACAACTGGGCATATAAGACAATCCCCTACTTTTCCTGTTAAAATATAGAGTTTGGGCTATATTCGCTGTTTAAGACTATCCCTCTTTGTAACGCACACCAAATGGAAATTAAGAAACATAAGAGAAAAAGAGTAGCACTCTTAAAAGTTAACAGTATATGTTTAATAAAGCTAGGTTTGGGAGTGCCAACAATCATATTACATTTGTCATTTGTAGTGAGTGACTGGATTTTAATTGTGATCTACATGGATAGCAGGAAGAGGAGGCTCCTCCAAGAGCAGCTGGTTGCAGTGCAGTGATTAATAAGACAACTAGAGGGAGACACAACATCTCCTCTGTGCCCCACAAATGCTGAACAGAGGACTGAGCACCGGTAAGCCACACACCCTGCAGCTGGACGAGATGCAGTGCTCGGTAACTCAGCTCCTCTGTGCGCCCTGAAAGATGAATCAGGACAAGCATAGGACTGAGTGACAATGCCTGGCAGCTGGATGGGATGCGGTGGTAAGAGGGGGGCGGATCACTCGTCCCTGAAGCTGGAGTAAGTTTTATCATGCTGTATACTGGCGGATAAGATGACCCCCGACTTTTAAGAAGTTTTTCTTGGGTTAAAATTCATCTTATAATAGGGTCAAGGTCTGGAAGGGCTGGAAGGACTGGCTCACAATTTGAAGCTTACCACAAAGAGTGATGAATGCTGTCAGGGAAATAACTACACTAACAATTAGCATGACAATGTTAAAGAATGAAGAAAGTAGAATGCCTGTCGGAATACAGGCAGGCGTGGAGGAAGGAGGAGGGCACTGGTGGTAGGAATGTTGCACTGTTGAAGGGAGGTATTACGTTATGACTGGACTGAAACCCAATTACAAACATGCTTGTAATCATGGTGCTTAAATAAAGATTTATAAGAAAAAGAAAAAAAGAAAAAAAAAAGAAAGACCATGCCCATCACACACACACACACACACACACTCACACACACACTCACACACACACACTCACACACACACACACACATGTCATCTTATACACCAGAAAATATGGCACTGAGCGATTAATTCTAATATCCCAGATTCTTCACAGATGGGAAAGATGGTACAATTTATAACATCTGAAAATATCCAGATGAATTTAGAGTCTTCAAGTGAATGCTATTTTGAGAAAGCAAATAATAACCAAATCAGTGTTAAAGTCAAATTTCTCATAAAAATGGAACATATTCTATCTATATATAAAAATTACATGAGAGTCAAAAACTAAGATACTTTCTAATCTCCAAGACACCATGACACAATAAAATAATTTATGGCAAATAAGTCATAACAGAAACTCTTTAAAAACAATGACACTAATTGAGGGTTATGCTATGAGAAAGTAGGCTTTGTTCTGCCTTACAACAGAATTTCCTTCTTTCTTTTTCTTTCTTTTTCTTTTCCTTCCTTCCTTCCTTCCTTCCTTCCTTCCTTCCTTCCTTCCTTCCTTCCTTCCTTCCTTCCTTCCTTCCTTCCTTCCTTTCTTTTGTTTCCCTTTCCCTTTCTTTGTATCTTTATTTAAACACCTTGATTAAAAACATGACTATAGTTGGGGTTCAGAACACCCCCCTTCACCGGTGCAACATTCTCATCACAATGTCCCGAATCCCTCCTCCACACCCCACCCTGCCTGTACTCTAGACAAGCTGTCTAATTCAGTCACTTTACAACAGGATTTTCCTTAATATAAATATGCTCTTGGAACCTCTGACAATTTAGGTCACTGAACAATATATCTTGATTACTTCAAGAGCAGTGGGTGTGTTACAGGAGACCTGGTTCCAATCAAAGAATCCAATTTGCTTGTTGAATTTAATAACAAAATTCACAGCTAGATATTGACCTCTTTGAGCCAATGTAAACTTGAGTATTATCTTTGATTTTCCTCATTCATTACTGAAAATACTGAAGCAGGAATAATTCCAGTCTCACAAAAAGCCAGGGTACCTTTTTATGACTATCTCTATTTCTCTAGAAGAAATTATCTGAAGACACAGAAGGATATTAATGTTCATAAAAAGAGAGGCAATGCAAAACTTTCTTTTATAGTATCAATTTTTGAAATAAGAACCATCAAGAATAATGCTGTTCAAATTATTTGCTATGTTGATTGTTTTGGCTGGTCATCTGGTAGCTATTAACCAGATGTAGCTACTAAGCACCTTAAATGTGGCTAGTGTGATTCAAGATTAAATAACGTTTCATTCAAATTAATTTATATTTTGGTTTTGGGGTCACACCCGGCAGCGCTCAGGCGTTACTCCTGGCTCTATGCTCAGAAATCTCACCTGGCAGGCTCGGGGGACCATATGGGATGCCGGGATTCAAACCACCATCTTTCTACATGCAAGGCATATTCCCTACCTCCATGCTATCTCTCTGGCCCTCAAATTAATTTTTATATTAAGAGCGACATATGACTAGAGGCTACCATGGTGAACAACATAGCTCAAAACCTTTCTGTAGTATAGGTTTGGTGCTCCATGGCAGGCCAAGAGAAGTATTAGTGTGCTGTGTATAGTATTTTGTAAAAAAAAGGTGTTACAAATTCCAAGAGACCTTAGATAACTTAGATAACCTTAGTAACTGAAAAACCAAGAAAGGCTCTATTTAGAAATTTAAGGGGCATAGACTTTCTTGTACAAGTTGATGAAATTGCCAGAAGCCTTCTCCAAAGCTTCCTTGGAGGTTTTCCAAGATTCAACTCAAGTGAATGATACTTCATTATTTATTTCTCCATAAACAATATGTCTTGGGTTCTTCTTTGAGTACTTGATTCATATCTTCACAGGGTAGTTTCCAAGTACTTTTCCAAGTACTTTTTCAAGTATACTTGGAAATACTTGGAAAATAGTTCCTATTTTAATTTAGGAACTAAACTAACTGGTCTATCCTAGTATTACATGGTTCTCAACTTATCTGGCAATTCACCAACTCTATCCAAGTTTATATGGTTTCCTCTGTATTTGAGCATATACCACTTACCATTATTGTACATATAAGCACATTCTGCCTAATCTCTCTTGTTCCAAGTTTCTTAAATTTCTAGAGAACAACTATTATTATTATTTTTAAATTATTATTTCCTTACATTTTAACCCTACTACCTAAAAGAAACTAGATGAATATGTCATTTATTTTAAATTATAATTTTTCTCCTAGCTTTTCTGTGTAGCAAATGCCTCTAAGTCTTATGATTATTACCCCCAGAGACTTGGGGATGTACTTTAAAATTTTCTGGAGTACTAACAGGTCCAGTTATATCCATAAAGACTTACTTCCAGTATCTGTAATATGCCTAATTAAAAGTTCCTTGAGTTCATGCCTTGAATTTTTAAGGCTCCAGGTTTCATGTCCAGACCATATGGCTTTTCAAGAATCACTGAATATAGATTTGAAGGCCTATAAGCTATGTCAATGTGGCCCTGGTAGTCCTCAGCAATGCTGGACCTATGTAGTACTACATTGTCATCATGACCATACAGTTGGGTATTTCCAGAAGTGACCCTCATTACATTCTTGGCAATGCTTATGGGGAACCCTCAAAATAAATAAATACAAACCAATTTTAAAAATAATCATTAAATAAATGACAACTATTTGAAAATAGCATTTGAAGTTCTTTATGTCTGCTGAACATTGTATCAATGAATACTTACAGCAGCCTGATAAAGAGATATTACTATCCTCAAATAGCCTGAACATGTCTCTCAGAGAGTACCAGGATATTGAGACCAGAAGATCAAATTGACTTGGAGCCTAAATTTTTGAAGCTCAATCAGAATTCCTTCCTGGACATTTACACTGCCAGATCACATTATCCTAAGTGTTTTCATTCAAGTTCACTCAATCCTTGTAAACAATAAAATAAGGAAAGCTGACATCATAATCATCTCTATATTATAAATGGATCAAGTAAACTAAAGAGATATGTACGTATGGTTTCAGGATCAGATTTTCCTGTAAATGGCTGAAAATAAAATGTGAGCATTTATCCCACAAAGAGGTATTGATTTTTTTTTTTTTTTTGGCTACACCCGGCGGTGCTCAGGGGTTACTCCTGGCTGTCTGCTCAGAAATAGCTCCTGGCAGGCACGAGGGACCATATGGGACACTGGGTTTCGAACCAACCAACTTAGGTCCTGCATTGGCTGCTTGCAGGGCAAACACCGCTGTGCTATATCTCCGGGCCCAGAGATATTGATTTCTAACTTAGGCAACATAAAAACACATACTGAGTTTTAAGTGCAATATCCTGGTAGTGGAGATTAAGCAATAATTACCACAGTATCTGTCTAAGCCTAGGACCTAGCTGCCTTAAGATCCCTTCACTGGGTGGCCAGGTTGGGCTGGGCTGGGTTGGGGGTTCGCTTGGAGCACTCCAGCAGCTCGCGGCTGAGTGATAAAAACGAAGTTGGTTAAACCAAATGATACAAGGGCTGTTCACAAATAAAAGTACTCTGATTAGAAAAAGCTGCTTCCTTGTTGCCTGCTTGCTTTCCTGTGTGCGGTAGCCAAGAAGATGATAGTGAACATAACCAGCACAGGGTAGCTGTCTCAGCCCAATAAGGGTGGAACCAAAGTGTGGCTGCTCTTCTTCACATCTTCTAGCCTATGTACCCCACGGCAACACATAGTAAAAACCACACTACAAGAGTGGCAATGGGGAAACAACACAGCACAACACCATGCATAGAGAATGAAGATGACTTGAAAAGTACCAGTCACCTAGTTAGCCCCTCAGATAAGGAGTTTAGAATAGAACTATGGAGGATGCTCACAGAAATCAAGGAAAGCATTGCTCAAGCTGAACAGACCAGAACTCAGAGAACTCCAAACTGAAGTAAGATAACTGAAAAACTCAGTAGAGGAAATTAAAACCTCAATGGAAAGCCACTCCAACAGCAGCTGAGGACAGAGTCAGCGAGCTGGAAGATGAGATGCAGAACAACTCCATACAGCAGAAGCAATTGGAAAAGAACCTTAAAGCAAGTAGTGATCAGACAATGGAAAAAATCCCCAAAGAATGTGAACAGATGAAAATAGAAGTCTTTGATAAACTCAACAGAAACAACATAAGAATCATTGGCATCCCAGAGACCCAGGAAGAAAATCCCCAGGAAGAATCAACAGTCAAGGACATCATTACATAGAAATTCCCAGAGCTAAAGACTGCATGCAATCAAATCCTGCATGCCCGAAGAATACCAGCTAAAAGAGACCCAAAGAAAAGCACCCCAAGACACATCCCAGTCACAATGACGAATCCATAGATAGGGATAGAGTACTGAAAGTCACAAGATCAAAAAGAGAAATTTCATTCAAAGGAGCATCTTTAAGATTTACAACAGACCTGTCACAAGAAACCCTCAAGGCCAGAAGGCAGTGGTGGGATATAGTGACAAAACTCAACGAAATGAATGCTTCGCCTAGAATAATGTACCCAGCAGATTCACTTTCAGGTTTGAAGGAAGTATACATAGCTTCACAGATAAACAGTAGCTCAAAAACTTTACAGATTCAAAACCAGCCTTAAAAGATAAGCTGAAAGGTCTACTTTAAAAGAAGTCAGGCCTAAAGACACATCAAACTGTCATGGCTCTAAATCCCATGATAATTATCTTTCTCAACGTTAAAGGGCCAAATGCACCAGTTAAGAGATACAGAATGGCAAAATGGATCAAAAAGCTGAATCCAACATTCTGCTGCCTACAAGAAACAAAAATGAAAAGTCAGAACAAACAGACTCAAAATTAAAGTTGCAAGCACGCATCAGGATGGAAGAAGGGACCTATATAAATAAGCTTAATGACACAGCTTATAAAATTAGAAAATGATTAACAAAATTTTGGGAGAAGGGGGACACTGGTGGTAAGAATTTGCACTGGTGAAGGAGGAGGTGTTCTTTCTTTGACTGAGGCCAACTATAAGCATGTTTGTAACCATGGTGCTTAAATTAAAAGAAAATAAAAGTACTATAATTAAAAAAAAAAGATCCCTCACTGTATTTCCTGCTTCCATTGTGCAGGATCTGCAGTAGTACTCAGTCTCACTTCTCTCTCTACCTCATAGTCTTTGTCTCTTGGGCAGCCTGAGATAAAAATGCAGAATGGAGTGGTAATAAGACAGCATTTTGAAAGTATTACATTTTTGCCATTAAGTGGACCACCAAACTCTTACTATGTATTTTGTCTGGATATAACTGAAAGGAAAAAAAACACATATTTCCAAATGGCACCACTACCAGACTGTTCACTGTCAGGGCCTGCATTTCATGGCCCACATAGAATCTATTATGTTGAAATAAGTCAGAGGGAGAGAGATAGACACAGAACAGTCTCACTCATCTATGGGTTTTAAATACACTACTGTAATAAGGCCCAGAGACAATAGAGTTAAGGCCTGGAAGGGTTGGAAAGACCAGCTAACAATTTGAAGCTCACCACAGAGTGGTGAACTAACTCTGTTAGGGAAATAACTACACTAACAATTAGCATGACAATGTTAAAGAATGAAAGAAGTAGAATGCTTGTTGTGAATACAGGCAAGGGTGGGGGAAGGAGGTGTTGGTGGTAGGAATATTGCACTGGTAAAGGAGAATATTCTGTTTATAACTGAAACCCAACTACAAATATACTTGTAATCATGGTGCTTAAATAAAGATGTATATTAAAAAAGTAAATTTAGTAAGCACACCAAGTCATAGCTAAGAAACAAAGAAAGTCATGAGATCTCTAAATGCTGCCAAAATGACTCTGGTGGTTTTTAGTACTGCAGAACATTAGTAGCTTTATATTCCCAGATCCTAGCACTGAATACCTGTGTATGGATAGAAGTGGCCCCTATTATTCTTGATCACTGCTTAGGAGGCCTCAAAACAGAATAAAAGGTAAGAAATTCTGGGACTGGCAGGTAATGTCAAGGACTGTAGCACTTGCTTTGCCTATGGGGCTCTGTGTTTCATCCCAGCATTGCAAGATCCTCTAAGTATCACTGGCAGTGGCCCCAAACATTGCACTGTAGAAATCACTGAGAAATGTTGTGTGAAGCTCATAAACAACAAAATTTGATAAAAAATATTTTTTTTTGGTTTTTGAACTACATCCGGTGATGCTAAAGGATTACTCCTGGCTATGCAGGAAATCGCTCCTGGCTTGAGGGACCAGATGAGATGCCAGGGAATCAAATCGCCGTCCATCCTAGATTAGCGCATGCAAGGCAAGCACCCTACTGCTTGTGCCACTGCTCGGGTCCCAACATTTGATAGATTTTAAAGCATGAGAAGTAAAAATACTTCTTTCTTTTTATAAAAATTATGAAGTAGGGCGGGCGGAGTGATAGGGTAGGGTAGGGTGTTTGCCTTGCATGCAGGTGACCTGGGTTTGATTCCTAGCATTCCATATGGTCCCTAAACCTACCAGGAGCGATTTCTAAGCAAAAAGTCAGGAGTATCTCAGAGTGACCCTGAGTGAGGCTCCAAAACAAAACAAAATCCTTAAGCACCAAACCAACCAACCAACCAACAAAAAAGTATAATCCTCAAAGCAGTGACACAATCTTTTACCTCACCTACTCTCACCACTTTTTCCCTGTTCTCTGAGATCCCTCAAGGAACTTGAAATAAAATAGAAAGTACAATGCCAAAGCCCGTCAAATCTGCAACAGAAAGAATGGCTCTCAGGTGCAAGCCATGATTAGATTCCATGTTTTCAGAATAAGATCTTGAGTACATGATTTGCAAAAACTCAGTTAAGAGTGGCAATGGGGTGAATGGATTGTTCTAAAAGTAATGGAAAAGCAAATTAAAAATTTTCATTAAATTTGCTACAATGGATAATTTATGAGAAAAGTCAAGGTTTCCTGAAAATAACAACAAACCAGGCATACACAGCATGTGTTCCTGAACAGCTAGTTCTTCTCCAATATAAAAAGTGTAAGTAGCTTTAATCTTATATTTCTCCTTCAATTACTTTAGCAATCTGAACTCAGTATGAGTCAAATAGGAAAACTATTTAAAGACTAATAAGATTAAGTGCTCTAATGTGACTATGACACAGAACCTTCAGACAAAATAAGTGAAGGAGGACTTCTTCCTATTAAAGTACCTTCTGTAGATCCCTCTCAAAGATAAAGTAGGTGTCGCCAACTTACAAACTTACAAATGCATAAATGCATAGTTTGTGCTTAGTACACATAGAAATGGGACATCTTTTTGTGGTCAGTAGGCAAAATTTTGATAGCCTCATGCAGGGTGACTTAGATAAAATCACTGAAGAGTAGATGATCTCATCAGGATCCCTGATTCCAAGAATCTTAATGAAGATTTCAGCCTCAGAGAAACATTGGGAGGGGTCTGCCAAACCATTCATCCCAGTCCTGAAGGAGCACAAGGAAGGGGGGAAGGCAATTAATCTGGGTAATTAATTTTAGCTGAGTAGCTGATGTTCCAGAAGTTAACTGCTTCCAGAGAAATGGATAGGCTTTACTTCCTCAAGGAAAATAAAAAAAATTAAGAAATGTGATAAAATGGAAACTCATACTCTCAAAGATATATACATCTACAAATACAAAAAAAAATACTTAAGTCAACTGCCAATAGACTTAAAGAAAGACATTGATAGCATCGCAATAGTAGTTGGAGAGAGTTCAACACTACTCTGTAACCTCTTGACAGATCAAACAGACCGAAGTTCAGTACAGGAATACGTGAGTTGAAAGAAGAAAAAAAAAGAGAGAGGGTAGTAAATGTATATAAAGCTTTTTATCTTCCAAAAGTTGAATACACATTCTCCAATACAGATGGGACATTCTACAAGAGAGACTTCATGTATATGGAACACAAAACATTCCTCCATAAAGTGAATAGAAATTGTATTAACTATTCTTTTAATCATGACTCATAGAAAATAGAAGTTAATCACAAACAGAAACAGAGAACTAAGTTAAAAAAATCTCAGTATAAAACACCAGGGGATCAGAGAGGAAATCAAAATATTCCTGAAAATAAAATAAATGAAATGTGCTATCATAATTTGTGGGACACAGCGAAAGAAGAGTTGAGGAAAGTTCATAGAACTGAGTTAAGAGGAAAAGGGGTCACATAGGTAATTTGACTCACAGCTTAAGAAGCTGGACAATTATCAGTAAAAAGAATCCAAAGAAGACATAATAAGGATTTAATAAGGACTTGTATCAAAAGAACCCCTCAAAACCCAAAAGATCAATAAAACTTAGAGCGGATTCTTTGAAAAAATAAACAAGATTTCTAAACCACTAGCAAGACTTGCCTAAAAGAGTTAGAAATGAGTGAAAGGGGAATGTCAGAACCAATGTCAAAGAAGCTCAAAGGATCATGGGAGATTACTTTAAGAATCTTTTCGCCACGAAACCTATAATAAATAAATGAATTATTATATGTCTATAACTCCCCAAGGCTGAGCCAAGAGGATATGGAACACCCAAAAAGATCTATCACTTTTGAGAAATCAAATTGCTAATCAAAAGTAAACTCAAAACTAAAAGCCAAGGCCTAAATAGGTTCACTAGTGAAATTTTAAAGCCTTTATAGAATATTTACTAACAATCCTTTCTAAAGCTCTTCCAGGAATTTGAAGAAGACTTTCTATAAGGCAAATATCATTCTGATATCAAAGACAGATATAAAAACTACAAAAATAAGAGAGAAAATTATTGGCCAATATCTCTGATATTTCCAAAATACATGCAAAGATCTTGAAAGATACTAAAAAATTAATCCCAATAACTCATAAAAAAGAACATGTTAGATTACACTCTGCTTCTACACCCCCAAAGAATAGTTTCCCAGCTTCTTTTTTCCTTTTCACTCATCTTTTTGAAATTTAAAAGCCCACCTAGAGCCTGGAGCAATAGCAAAGTGGGTAGCATTTGCCTTGCATGCAGCTGACCTAGTTTTGATCCTTGGCATTCTCTATATGGTCTCCCGAGTCTGCCAGAAGTGATTTCTGAGTGCAGACCCAGGAGTAACCCCTGAGTACCCACTGGGTATGGCTCAAAAGCCAAAATAAATAAATAAATAAATATTTATTAATAAAAATTAAAGTCCACCTAGACTAGATTAACTTTTATCTCTCACTCTACCCTCCCCCCACCCAGCTGGAATTTAAACTGGTAAATAAACAGAGGTTTTGTTTGGTGGGTATGGAGACCATGAGGCAAGAAACCACACAACTCCATGATTCTCTCCCTCATGACTGTTTTGGTTTATTAATTCATGCAGTGATCGTGATTCAGACGTGCTCACCTAGGGTTGAAAATATGGCATGTGGGGTTTATTTCCACCACACTATATTCAAGTTGGATTCATTCTGAAAGTGCAAGGATGCTTTAACATATTTGAATCAGTCAATGAAATATACCATGTCAATAAAAAGAAAAAACAAAAACCATATGGTCATAACAGGAGGTGAAGAGGAAAGCATTTTATATTATCCAATATCCATTCATAATAAAAATTCTCAACAAAATGGGAATTAAAGTCAACCTAGTCAAAGTCATTACCACAAGTCCACAAGCCTGTAGCAAACATTATAGCCAAGGGAGAGAAACTAAAAATCTTACCTCTAAGATTGTCAAAAGATAAGGTTTCATACTCTTGCCACTTCTCTTCATAAGAGTACTGAAAGTGCCTGTTATAGAAATTAGGCAAGAGTGAAAATACTAAAGATAGGACATCCAGATTGGAAAGGAAGCTGTCAAGCTCTCACATAACATGACACTAAATTTAGAAACCATAAATACTGTAAAATAGGGTCTAGAAACAATAAAATTGTATAGTAAAGTGGAAGTATACAAAAATGTGAAAAATCCATGGCTTTCACATATGTAAATGATAAAAGAGAGATATATTAAAAATGCATTTATGATTCTGCCTCAGAAAACCAAGAACATTATAATTAGATTAAATAAAGAGGTGAAAGACTTACACAAAGAAAAGAAAAACAGGGCATTACTTCAAGAAATAAAAGAGGACATGAGGAAATAGAAACATGTTCTCTCGTAATGGATTGGGAGGATTACTATTATGATTGGGAGGATTAATATCAAAATGGCAATACTATCTAAAATACTTTTCAGATTCAGTGCAGTTCCTATTAGGATATCCATAACATTTTCCAAAATAATAAATTAGATACTTTGAAATTTATATGGATCAATAACAATATCACTCCCAGTGCAGCTAAATAAATCCTTAGGGGAAAAACATTGAGAGGCAATACTTTCCCCAACGTCAAAATATAGTACAAAGAAGTAGTCATTATAACAGTATGATAACAGAATGAAGAGAGGTGCTCAGATCGCTAACAGTGAAGCAAGGACAGGCTCTTCAACAAGTGGTAATAGGAAAACAGGTGAGCTTTGAATAAAAATAAAAGACAAACTCTGTTCTTTTTCTAACCCATGCAAAAAAAGTCAAATAAAAGTTTATTAAAGACCTTGATATTTTAATGATGTTAAACCTGCCAATCCATGAGTAGGGTATGTGCTTCCATTTCTCCGTGTCCTCTCTTATTTCTTGGAGCAGAGTTTTATAGTTTTCTTTGTATAGGTCCTTCACGTCTTTGGTCAAATTGCAACATATTTGAGTTTGTGTGGCACTAATGTGAATGGGGTTGTTTTCTTGTTTTTGTTTTTGTTTTTTTGTTTGTTTGTTTTTGGGTCACACCTGGCAGTGCTCAGGGGTTACTCCTGGCTCTGTGTTCAGAAGTCGCTCCTGGCAGAATCAGAAGGACCATATGGGATACCAGGATTCGAACCACCGTCCTTCTGCATGAAAAGCAAACACCCTACCTCCATGCTATCTCTCTGGCCCCAGGGTTGTTTTCTTAATGTCCATTTCTTCCCTATCATTATTGGTGTATAAAAAGGCTATTGATTTCTGTGTGTTAATTTTGTAGTCTGCCACATTGCAATATGCATCATTAAAATGGCAACATTCCCCAAAGCATCTTACATATTTAATGTAATCCCTCTAAAGATACCCGTGACATTCTTCAAAGAAGTGGATCAAACACTTCTGAAATTAATTTGGAACAATAAACACCCTCGAATAGCTACAGCACTCCTTGGAAAAAGAAATATGGGAGGCATTACTTTCCCCAACTTTAAACTGTATTACAAAGCAATAGTTATCAAACAGCATGGAATAAAGACAGACTCTCAGATCAGTGGAATAGGCTTGAGTACTCAAAGAATGTTCCCCATTCAATATAATCATCTAATTTTTGATAAAGGAGCAAGAAATCCTAAATGGAGCAGGGGAAGCCTCTTCAACAAGTGGTGTTGGCACAACTGGATAGCCACTTGCAAAAAAGCAAATGTAGACCCCCCCACAGGTAACATCATGAATAAAGGTAAAATTCAAATGGATTAAAGACCTTGATATCAGACCTGATACCATAAGGTATATAGAACAACACTCGATGACATTGAGACTAAAGGCATCTTCAAGGAGGAAACTGCACTCTTCAAACAAGTGGAAGCAGAGATAAACAGATAGGAATATATTAAGCTTAGAAGCTTTTGCACCTTTGGGGGCCAGGCGGTGGCGCTGGAGGTCAGGTGCCTGCCTTGCCCGTGCTAGCCTAGGAACGGACTGCGGTTCGATCCCCCATTTTCCCATATGGTCCCCCAAGCCAGGAACCACTTCTGAGCGCATAGCCAGGAGTAACTCCTGAGCGTCACTGGGTGTGGCCCAAAAACAAAAACAAAACAAAACAAAAAAAAGAAGAAGCTTCTGCACCTCAAAGGAAACGTGCCCAGGATACAAGAGCCACCCACTGAGTGGGAGAAACTATTTACTCAAAACCCATCAGATAAGGGACTAATATTCAAAATATACAAGACCCTGACAGAACTTTACAAGAAAAAAAAATCTAATCCCATCAAAAAATGGGGAGAAGAAATGGACAGGCAATTTGACAAAAAAGATATACAAATGGCAACACATGAAAAAATGCTCCACATCACTAATCATCAGGGATATGCAAATTAAAACAATTATGAGGTACCATCTCACATCATAGAGATTGTTGCACATCACAAAGAATGAGAACAAGCAATGCTGGTGGGGATGTGGAGAGAAAGAAACTCTTATCTACTGCTGGTGGGAATGCCGTCTAGTCCCACCTTTATGGAAAGCAATATGGAGATTCCTCCAAAATCTGGACATTGAGCTCCCATATGATCCAGCTATACCACTCCTAGGGATATACCCTAGGAACACAAAAATACAATACAAAAATTCCTTCCTCCCACCTATATTCATTGCAGCACTATTTACACTAGACAGACTATGGAAACAACCAAGATGAACTTCAACAGATGAATGACTAAAGAAACTGTGGTACATATACACAATGAAATACTATGCAGCCATCAGGAGAGATGAAGTCATGAAATTTTCCTATACATGGATATACATGGAATCTATTGTGCTGAGTGAAATAAGCCAGAGGGAGAGAGATAAATGCAGAATAGTCTCACTTATTTATGGGTTTTAAGAAAAATAAAAGACATTCCGGCAATAATTTTCAGAGACAAAAGAGAGGAGGCTGGAAGGTCCAGCTCACTACATGATGCACTCACCACAATGAGTGATGAATGCAGATAGAGAAATAACTACATTGAGAATAATCATAACAATGTGAATGAATGAGGGAAGTATAAAGCCTGCCTAGAGTACTGGTGGGGGTGGTGGGGTGTGGAGGGATATTTGGAACATTGCTGATGGGTATGCCACACTGGTGAAGGGGTGTGTTCTTTCATGACTTAAACCCAACTACAGTCATGTTTGTAATCAAGGTGTTTAAATAAAGATATTAATAAGAAATAACAATAACAATAAAAAATACCTTGATATCAGACTGATTCCAAATGGTTCATAAAGAAAAATGTAGGCATAACTCTCCATTATATTGAAGCTAAAGAAATCTTTTCTTTTTCTTTTTTTACGGAGGGGGGGAAGCTAAAGAAATCTTAAAGAATGAAATACCATTGGCCAAGAAAATGGAAGCAAACATAAGCAAATAAGACTACATTAAATTTAGAAGCTTCTCGCCTCAAAAACTGTTGATCAGGATACAAAGACAGGTCATGAAATGAGAAGAAATATTTATCCCCCACTCATATGATAAAGGGTAATATCAAAAATATATAAGGCACTAACTAAACTTTAGAAGAAAAAAATGTAACCTCATCAAAAATTGAAAAGAATAGATGAACAGAACATTTTTTGAAGAAGAAATACAAATGGTCAAGATACCTGAAAAAAATTTCTGTATCACTTATCTTGTAAATGCAAATCAAAACAACAATGAAGAATTATCTCACATTATAGAAATTGGTATACATCAAAAAGAACAAGCAAACATAGTGCTGGCATGGATGTGGAGAGAAAGATTCTCTCACTGACTCATTGATAGGAATGTTGACTAGTCCAGGCTTTCTGGAAAACTATATGGATATTTATAAAGAACTTAAGAATTTACTTCTATTTGACCCAACAACTCTATTCTTGGAATATACCCAAAAAGTCAAAAACCAAAATGGATAAAAAGCTTTTGCATCCCTATGTTCCTTGCAGAATAATAACCAAAATCTGAAAACAACCGAAGTGTATTAGAATATGGTTGAATAAAGATACCATCAGCACAATGGAATATTACTTGCCATAATAAAGATAAAGTCATGAAATTTGCAGCCACAAGGAGAAACCTAGACTGAATCATGCTATGTGATGTTAGTCAGAGAGAGAGAGAGAGAGAGAGAGAGAGAGAGAGAGATCAACTCAAGAAGTTCTCTCTGTAAGTTATTATTATAACTTGGAATGACTACCAAAAGTCAAAAGGCAACGGAAACAAAACATATGAGAAATGATCTTCAGTAGGACACATGCCTTCTGAGGAGCTGAGGATAGGTGTAAAGAAATATCAGCCAGGAGGAAGTGATGTTGAAAGGTTGTAAAGTGTTTTGTATGAAATCCTATCAGCAAATCTCATGAAAGCCCATTGTAATTCACAGTACAAAAAAAAATGTGCCTCATGTAGAAGTGAATTCACTGATGTTGATAAATGGGGTGGAGGGCATTGGTGAAAGGAAGTGGACCTTGGTTAAGAGATAGAGTCAAAACATCTGACTACCTATCGTACCCAATCATAAAAAACTTGGTAATTTCATAGTGACTAAATAGAAAAAGAGTCTTCCATTCTATATTTCAGATCAGGAAAAATATAATTCAAATAGTAAGATGTGATCAATATTTTAATCATATGAATATGAAAACTTATTTCCTAAAACTGAATTAATAAATTTATATTAACTACTTGTTTAATATTACTTGTGTATTTATTAAGTTATATAATTTGCATTTACTCTTGAATATGATAAATATTATAAATAATATCTTAAAATATTATTATTTTTATACAAAATTCCAACTGAATTATTAATTCAAGTATGTCTTATCTCTTTGAGGTTGTTTCAAATAGAACTGTTATAGTACCAGAATTTTCAAAAACATTGATCAACATTTTGGGGCCGGAGCGGTGTCACAGCAGTGTTAGAAAAAAATGAAGTCACAAAATTTGCTTTTAAATGGATGGATATGGGGCTATTATGCTAAGTTAGAAAGTCAGAAGGAGAGAGATATAAACAGAATAGTCTCACACATCTGTGGGATTTAAGAAAAATAAGACAGTATGGTAATAATATCCAGAGACAATAGAGATAAGGGATGGAAGGACAAGCCCATGATATGAAGCTTACCACAAAGAGTATAAGTGTAGTTAGAGAAGCAACTACACTAATAACTACCATGACAATGATAGAGAGAACAATACACTGCCTGTCTTTGAAAACAGACAAGAAATGGGGGAAGAGGAAAATGGAGGATATTGGTGGCAGGAAAGTTGCACTGGTGAAGGGTGTGTGTGTGTGCATTTTATGGCTGAAACCCAACTATGAACATGTTTGTAATCATGGTATTTAAATAAAGAAATTATTATTAAAAATGAAAAATTTCTTTGTAAAAATAATTTTCAAAACTCATCTTAAACAACACTAATTATTCTTTCTACCTTCCTATGGATTACTATGATTTTATCTCTTCAAAAGAGGAGCCTGTGCACTTACCATGGAACCACGGAGCAATGATTGCTGAGTTTTTCTGGTAGCAGGCATGCAGTGGTAACTGCTCTTCTTTAAACCAACGGATAATCTCTTCAGCAGAATTGGATGATGTCCTTGTCACTCCCTGAATTCTGTTACATAAAGGCAAGTTTTCAAATCAGATTTAAAATTTTTGAGATTAATGCCTTAAAAATACTATATATATGCACAAATATGGAAGTTAATATGCATGTATATGTTACAAAATGTGAAAATGTAATGCCATGGGCTGAGATAATGGGAAGTTGACTTGACTACATCCTGCCATGAAAAAATATTTCAATCTGAAAATAGGGCACAAATTTATGACTTTGCAGTCCTATGTTAGCCATTGGCATTATTACTCCTGTGCACACTTTTAATTAGAAAGTTTATTAATTTCCATTTAAATATGAGAAAAATAAACATTAAAAAATGAAACTCTCCCAATGTGTTTGCCAGGTGAGCATATGCTTGCAAAAATAAAATACAATACAAATCTTCTTTCATAATGTTTTCATTTCTGAAAAACTTCTTGACTTTTTTTCTACTCACACTTTGAAGGGGTTTAGTTTTTCTTGAAAATAAGTATTTAAAGTAAGAAGTAAAATAAAGTATTTTAAGACTAAGTCCCATGCAATAGTGCACAAAATTAAAGCAAATATCAGTTAAACACACCATATTTGAGTAAGTTATTGAAAGGAGTGCCCTATTGCAATAAAATGATTAATAGCTTGTAGTCTTTTACTAATAACACTTATACCATATACCATATGTATATACTATACACCATGACATGTACTATATATGAGTTATTTGTTAGATGTATCTGAAGACAAATATATGCATGACTATATATAACATTTTTAAATTTTTATATAACCATAGTGATTTACAGAATTATTCACAGTTGGATTTTAGACATATAATGTTTCAGGATCAAGCCTATGACCAGTGTCAACATCCCTTCATCAATATTTACAAAGTCCATCTATGTTATGACTTCCTGATTCAGCCTGACATCACAACAGGCCAATTTTTAATAATGATTGCTAAAGTTTAGATTTCATGATTTCATTGTTGTTGACTTGGATGTTTAGTTGTCGTTCCTTAATGCACCAATGTACCTGAGAACCCTTGGCCCCTGTTCTCGTCCTTTTATATGTTTCTTGTCTGTTGAATTTCTTTCCTTGTCTTCACTATACTCTGATGGCTAGCATGTTCTTGACAATCCCCATTTAAATCATTGATTTTCTTGATGAAATTATTCTAAATACCACATATAAGTGATATCCTGTATTTATCCTTATACTGGCTTATATAATTTAATATAATATGTTACATTTCCATCCATGTTGCAGTAAATTGCATGATAGCATCATTCCTTAAAGCTATTAGAGTATTCCACTGAATATATGTGCCATATTTTCATTATCCATTTGTCTGCTGTTGGACATCTAGGTTGAATCCAATTCTTAACTGCAATGAATAGTGGTGTACATAAATCCTTTTGAATGAGTGCTTTTCTGTCCTGGGATAAATAAACAAAAGTGAGGTTGCTGGATCATATGGCAGTTTGTTCTGAGTTTACTGGGAACACTATGTTTTCCATAAGGGTGGGACCAAGCAACATTCTCACCAGTAGCAGATGAAAGCTTCTTTTTGCCACATCCAAATCAACACAAATTGTTCCCAATATTTTTGATAATGTGTCCTCCTCACTGGTGTAAGATATCTCATTGTAGGGGGCCCAGGAGATAGCATAGAGGTAAGGCGTTTGACTTTCATGCAAAAGGTCATCGGTTCGAATCCCGGTGCCCCATATGGTCCCCCGTGCCTGCCAGGAGCAATTTCTGAGCATGGAGCCAGGAGTAACCCCCCAAAAAACAAAAAAAACAACAAAAAACAAACAAACAAACAAACAAAAGATATCTCATTGCTGCCTTGATTTGGATTTCTCTAATGATCTTGCCCTCCTGGACCTCAATCTACTGTCTCTAGATATTATTGTCATACTATCTTTTATTTTTCTAGTTTCCCACAACGAGTGACATTTTTTTTTTATCTTAACTGCACTCACCACTTCTAGCAAATTTTTTTTCTATGTACTGGTTCTCCTGGTCCTTTATTGTTTCTGGATATTAATTTTTTTTTTGGTTTTTGGGCCACACCCGGTGATGCTTAGGGGTTACTCCTGGCTATTCGCTCAGAAGTCGCTCCTGGCAGGCACAGGGGACCATATGGGGAACCGGGGAATCGAACCGCGGTCAATCCTAGGTCAATCCTAGGTTAGCACAGGCACCTTACCTCCAGCGCCACCGCCCGGATCCTCTCGATATTAATTCTACTCTATATTTTATTTTTCTTATATCACACATGAGTGAGATTATTCTATGCCTAACCTTCTTCGGATTCATTTTACTCAGTATAATTCTCCCGATATCCATCCATGTATAATCAAGTTCTATGACTTCATTTTTCCTAAAAATGTATTCAATTGTATAGATGTACAATTTTTAGTCATTTATCTGTTCTCAGACACTTGGTTATTTCCATATTCTAGGTACTATAATTAGTGTTGCTATGAACACAGAAACATAGAGGACTTTGCTGCATGTTTTAGCGCTTCTAGAGTATAACCCTCCAAGTGGATCATATGAAGATTAATTTCTAATTTTTAGAGGAATAACCATATTTACCCAAAGTGTGAACCATTATGCATTCACAACAATGGTGACTGAGAGTCCTTTTCTCACCTCATCCATGCCAACACTGATTGTTTCATTCTTGGGGCTGTGTGTCAGTCTCATGTTTTGATTTGCATCTCCCAGATGATGAGTGATGTGGAGCTAACTTTTTCATGTACCCCTTCACCAGCTGTATTTCTTTTTTGATGAAATGTGTGTTAATTTTGCCCCATTTTTTGGATGAGGTTAGAGGCCGTTTTTCTTTCTAATTTCTCTCAGTGCCTTATATATCTTAGATATTAACTTTTATCTAATGGGTATTTGGTGAATAGTTACTCCCATTATTTCCTTTGAAGTGCAGAAGTTTTTCAGTTTAATGTAATCCCATTTGTTTATTTTTTCTTACACATGCTTGGCCAGTAGTGTTTTATTTTGGGGGGAGGGCGGGCACACCAGGTGACGCTCAGGGTTACTTCTGGCTATGCACTTAGAAATCGCTCCTGACTTAGGAAACCATATGGTATGCTGGGTATCATCGAACCATGGCGTGTCCTGGGTCTGCTACATGCCCTACTGCTGTGCCATTGCTCCGGCCCCAGCCAGTGGGGTTTTATCTTTGAAGATGACATTAGTTTCAATGTTATAAGATGTTTTAACAATATTTTTCTCTATGTACATTATTAATTTAAATCTGATATCAAGGTTTCTAATTCATTTTTATTTGACCTTTATATATGGTAATAGAGAAGATTGAGTTCACATTTTCCATGTACTTGGCCAATTTTCCCATTATCACTTGTTGAATAGGTTTTCCTTGTTTCAGTTTATATTTCTTGCCCCACTATCAATGATTAATTGATCATATACCTGAGCGTCAGTTTCAGAGTATTCAAGTCAATTCAAATGATCTGTAGCCTGTCTTTATTCAAGTGCCATTCTGTTTTAATGACTACTGCTTTATAGAACAATTTAAAGTTGGGTAAATATGATGCCTCCCATTTTCCTTTTTAAATGGATTACTTTAGATATTACATTAAATGTCCCAAATAAATTTCAAGAGTGTTTGAGCCACGTCTTTAAAAAATTATCATGTGTATTCTTAAAGGGATTGTATTCCTATACAAAGTAAATCTATTCAATTCTTTGGAAAGTATTGCCATTTTAATGATCTTAATGTTAGTACTCTCAGTGTATGATCAGTGTATATGTCTTCATTTAATTGTGTTCTCTTTAATTTTTTGAAGCAGTGTTTTGTAGTTTTTTTTTTTTTGCATAAGTCTTTCATCTCTTTAGTTAAATTTACTGAGAGGTATAGAATTTTCTGTGGCACAATGTAAATGGAATTATGTTTTTAATGTCTTTCTTCTCTTACATTATTTGTATCTAGAGAAGTCATGGATTTTTGTGTATTGATTTTGTAGCTTGACTCCTTACTATAAAAATCTATAGTTCCTAGTTGCTGATTTTGTAGAGTCTTTAGGATTTCATAAATATAGTAGCATGTTTGAACAGTGAGAGTTTAACATTTTTTCCTATCTGAATGCCCTTGATATATTTTTTCTTTTGTTTTTTTGTTGTTGTTGTTGTTGCTTTGTTTTGGGGGGGCACACCCTGTGACACTCAGGGGTTACTCCTGGCTATGTGCTCAGAAATCGCTCCTGGTTTGGGGGATCATATGGGATGTTAGGGGATTAAACCACAGTCTGTCCTAGGCTAGTGCTGGCAAGGCAGATGCTTTATCACTCTGTGTCACCACTTTGGCCCCACTTGATATATTTTTCTTGCCTCTGAATATAAGTAGAGAGGAGGCAACCTCGTCTTGTGTTAGATCTTAGTGGAAAGGCTTTTAGTTTTTCTCCATTGGTTATAATGCTTGCCATGGGGTTTGTGGTAGGTATCCTTGACTATATTGTAAAAGTTTTTTCTTTTTTTTTTTTT
>PVKC010000556.1:0-64157 GCA_004027635.1 Crocidura indochinensis | reverse complement strand
ACCTTAAAATTCTTGATTACATTCTAATCATCTAAGTGTAATCATCTAATTAAACATTAAATTTCTAATTAGAAATTAAATGTGACCACATGAACCAATAGCTATGCATAATTTCATGTGATTATCATTTAAACTCATGAAATGAAAGTAAAAGCCTATTCTGCGGTCAAAAAAAAAGTTTCTACTTAAATCTAGCACATCAGAAAACTTTGGCCAGATAGTTTTCTCCTATATAAGCAATGTTAATTAAGAACAAGGCAGCACATATCATAAGAGGCCCATCTTTACCCTCTATAGTACTCAATCTAGAACATATTTATGCAGAATACATAAACTACTCACAAAAGTAAAGGAGAAAATTGGAGATTACATTGTATATTTATTCAATAAAATCTGCTAAAAGGATTAATAAGTCAATATCAACATAGCTAAAGTTGTTACTATGTCCAAGGACAGTGAACTCTCCATATAGTAAATTAATTTAGCAATAAAACATAGGCGACCAGAGACATTTCAAGTCAAAAGCACCTCAAATAAAACTGAGGGTTTTCAGTCAGGAGAATTACAAATAAGTAATATGACAGATAGATGAAAAGATTTGTTTTGTGTAATGTTGAATAATAAAGAGAGTAATAGAAATAGTCCCACTAATGATCACAACTGCTTTGAAGTTGTTCCAAACTCAAAAATGTCATGTTCTCAAATATGTGAACATATTTATAATGGGTTTAAAAGGGAAGAAATAAATCTAGAGAATGAATGAGTTGTCACAAACTTAAATGCAAGTTATTTATAAATATGCAAGAAAACTTTGGAGCTTTCAGGAATGAACTATATTGATGAATAAGTCTAGCGGAAGGTCAGAAAATGTTTGCATTTTATGCTATTGGTTTATACTGCTATTTTGTTTTGTTTTTAGTGAATCACGATAGCTTTTACTCAATGATACTTATTTAGATAGAATGATGTGAGAGGGAGAGAAGGAAGGGAATGTGTGTACAAAAGAACAAATAAGCAAAGAGTTGCTTAGAGATAAACAAATGAAATGCATGTTCAAGGGAGAATGAGGGCTTGAAGATCAAGCCTATATCACTATTTTTGTAAAGTTTTAAAAATATTTCTCAAAATTTTCTCAAGAATGATAGAAAAAGAAAAAAAATCATTATTTTGTGTAATCCTATATAAAGGCCTAAAGTCAGAGGCATAATTGTTTGCACAGAGACTATATTGAATATGAGGCCAGTTGAAAAAAACATGAGTCTGAATATGAAATAAGTGATGAGACTCAAAATTGTACAGTAAAATCTGTACCTTTAAGCTGGCAACAACCTCTAATCTATCTAACTTCTACTATGTGGCAATGTTGTTTCTGATAAAACTCCCCATAATAAAGAAAACCAACAAAGAACCCAAGAGCCAGGAAGAGCAAAATTTCCAACAGTGAAGTGTCTCTTCCTTTTGCTACAGATAATTCTTTTTCATATACAGACTACATCTCAGTATAGGCAGCTCTAATGACTTATAGAGTCATTTTTGTAAGGCTGGGATTATTATACTTGGCATGTGTTTTAAAATAGTGGTGCTATATTAGAAGTCTTTTTTTTAATTGAGAAAACATTCAGACTATAAAGTGATCTCATAAAGAGAGAGAGAAAGAAAGAGAGAAAGAGAGAAGGTGGACTGAAAAAGACATTCAAGTTTACAGTACATTTAAAATACTTTACTGCTTTTAATTTACATAGAGAAGGTACAAAGGTTATACACAAAGGTGCTACATGAGGGTCCAAATGTGAAAGATTAAAGCTTGGAATCTTTCCTGATTCTTCCTGTTTTGCAAGAACTTTTCAGCTGGTTGATCAAAAATGCACCCAGGGTTTGAGAAGAGAACTCAAAGAAATTTAGTTTATTTACAAATTCTGATCAATCCCTAGTGCTATGAGGCTCTATAATCACCACAAGAAGTGACCCCTGAGCAATGTTCTTGAAATAATTTATGAGCCTTTCTAGCAGTCTTCTAATTCCCAAGAAAAATCAAACAAACATTTTAATGATAACTTGTAAAATCTATTCTTACTTCATAGACTCGTGTTACTCCCTTCTAATCCAGGCTATCATAATATTTTATTATTAAAGTCACTTTCTAAATCATTCAAAGCTTCCACCAACTCCTATAAGAGTTATTTTCAAGTTTCTCTTCCTAAATAATTTGTTTTTACCTTTAACCCAGATAGTCTCTGAATCAAAAACATAAGAGTTTCTAATATCACTTCCCTAAATAAACACCACAAATAACTGTCCCCTCCTAAGATGTTCCACTAAAAATGGATTCAGTGAACAAAATTATTTTGGGAAGATTCTAGAGTCTATTAATGCAAATAAAGTATGATGGATTCTTTGAGATCCTCAAGAGAAAACATGTTAACTTTCTTCCATATATTCCAATTGCTGGGTATTTCTATTTTTTTACTTTTTTATACTTTAAATGTCCTGTTTTAGGCAGCTATATGTTGAGAAAAGATAGTCCAAAGGAAAAAAAATACAAATCATTAACCATGCCTTCATACTCATCACTCCACTGTATATTCCCTCCTTCAACTCCCACACCTGTTCCAGGAATGCTCTTTTTGCCTGCCTCAGAGTCTGAGTGCAATTCTCCTACTTGTATCAGGCATTCTGCTACTCTCTTCCTATGTCATTAGGGTTGGCTCAATTTCCCCTTCACCTAAGAAGACCCCAACTGTGCTGATTCTGATTTATCCTTTTTTCTTTTCCTTTGGGGGAAGGGGTTGGACCACACCCAACTGTGCTCAGGGGTTACTCCTGAATCTGCACTCAGAAATCACTCCTGGTAGGCTCTGACGACCATGGGGGATGCCAGGGATTGAACCTGGGTCTGTCCAGGGTCATCTGCATGCAAGGCAAATGCCCTACTGCTGTGCTATCACTTGGCCCTATGTTTTCCTTTTTCTATCTCACCAATTCCGCATCAAGTGTTTTTGATTCCTGATAAGAATATATCCCACTTATCTACTTAGTCTTAGAACATTCCCTGAGGACATTTGCATTTTATACAAATTTTATAACTAAATTATAACTGATTACATTTTTATCCATTTACTGAGTCCTCAAAATCTGAGACAATGTCTCTACCATGCAAATCTCCAAAACTATCAAGAGAGAAAAAGGAAGACTTTTGTGAAACTAATACTAATTTAGCAGAGGGGGCAAAGCAATAATAGCATAGCAGATAGGTTCTTTGCCTTGTGCACAGCTGATCTGAGTTCAATCTATGCATCCCACATAGTTGCCCAAGCCTGCCAATAGTAGTTTCTGAGAACAGAGCCAGGAATAATCCCTGAGCACTGGTGGTTGTGGCCCCCAAACAAACAAATAAATAGTAATTTAGCAGAGTGGTGGAAAGTACTCAGAAAGCAGCCACCAAAATCTTTACAAACTCATCCACAGTATTTAATGTTATTAATGAATGAACAGGGATTTGGTGGAAACAGAAAGAGGATCTGTCTTGCATCAAAATGCTATTTATCTGGGCCATTTTTTAATTTTAATTTTAATTCTTTTACACATCAACACTAGATGGTGAGTTTTAAAGTCAACCAAGGCCTGAAGAGATAGGATAGCAGGTACAGTTTTTGTCTTGCACACAACTGATCTAACTTTGATTTTTGGCATGCATTAGGGAGCACTACCAGTAGTGATCTCTGAACAAAGGGCAGAAGTAAGCCCTGAGACACTCTAAGTATGGCTACAATACCAAAAATGAATAAATAAAATAAAGCCTAATACATGTACACATTGAGTACATGTGTTTCTTTTAAAATATTTCAAAAGATCAAAAGTTATATATAATAAATTATGCATTCCCATATAATATCCCATTTTCACATTTTAGTGACTCAGACATATTTGTTTCTAAGATAAAAGAACAGCTCCAGAAACTTGTTAACACTTTCCATTTGATAAGGTCTCATAGGGAAAATAAATTAAGAGTGACAACTTAAATACTTGTTTTTTGTTTTGTTTAGGGTCTTCACATAGAGGTGCTGCATTTACTCAGGCTCTGTGCTCAGAGCTCATGCCTGTGTGGCTTAGGGCACCATATAGGAAAGCAGTGATCCAACCTAGGTTCGTCATGTGCAAGGCAGGTACCCTACCCACTGTACCACTGCTCCTACCTGACAATTTTATTTAGATATACTTGTCTCATGGAAAGAGGTGAGAACTTAATATAAAACTATAAAACAGGGGCTGGAGAGATAGCATGGAGGTAGGGTGTTTGCCTTGCATGCAGAAGGATGGTAGTTTGAATCCCAGTTTCCCATATGGTCCTCCAAGCCTGCTAAGAGCGATTTCTGAGCATAGAGCTTGGAGTAACTCCTCAGCACTGCCTGGTGTGACCCAAAAAACAAAACAAGTCAAAACAAAACAAGGCAAAAAATTACAAAACAATTTTAAATCAAAATTAATGAAATAAAACAAGTGATAAAGAAAATTAAAAAGAACAGTCTGGAGAATCCATGACTAATATACCTGACAATGATACCAATAGGCTAATTATTATGTTATATGTTATTTGCAATGCAATACTTGCCATGTAACATGATATAAAACTTGACATGAAAAAATAAAAAGAGATAATTTTAGTAACCCAATTTTCAAGAAAGTAAAAAAAAACAAATAATACATAAAATTATTGTTTTTAAGGTTTAGGATGAACCTTGCAAGAGAGGTAAGTAAGCTAATTTCCCTGAAGCATTTGCAATGAAAAAGAGCAAAGTAGTGAAGGAAAGAGAATATATTCCTTGCCTGCCGGTTAATGGAACCCATCTTCTCTCTCATTTCTAGAATATTTTGAACTGAGTATAGGGGATCAAGAGATTGTTAGCTTTTAAGTGTAAATGATTAATTGGAGGCACACTATGTTTCGACAATTGGTAACTTGAAGCATTTAAATTTTTTGTATGTGATTGTGTCACACTTAAAGGTGTTCTGGGTCTACTCCTGACTCTATGTTTGAATCCCCTGGCAGTGCTCAGGGTTCTAAGAATAAAATCCAAGCCTCTTGTGTACAAAGCATATGCTCCAGCAACTCAGCTATCGTAGCTATCATTCTAGTCCCTTAATTGTTTATTTTGTTTATATAAACTAAAAAAAATTAAGAAATTAAAAGAAAACCTGCAATTATTAAATAAAACACATTCAACATCTGAAAACAAATCTTCTAGCACCAGAAAAAAATAGAAAAAAAAAACCCTGAAAGTCAGCAGAACATTCTTCATAGTATTTTGTTAAATACTGATGACACTAAAAGTTCACCATATTATTTAGTATCTCTATAATAGAGAAAATTACATCTAACTCACAGTTATTAAGATTGCTGTCTAGAGTAAGGAATCTAATACACAACATGGTTTAGTAAGTGAAAGCTGGTTTTATGACGATGATGCTGCTCCTTTTTATTGTCATCATCATATTATTATTTCTCTATCATCCCCATCTCTCAGCTTGAAATAACAAGCTGTATTTTTCATTTCTTTATCCTGGCAGTCCAGTCCTGTCTAGGGCAGTTGAATGAATGTATAGAGTACAATATTTGTACTACAAGTAGATGTCACCTGCCTCAAACTTATAGACGCTCCTTCTAAAAGTCGCTATTATTGTTTTCAACTGTAACTTTCTCAAACTAGTTATTCTCTGTGGATATGGAGATAGTTAATAAGGTTAAATTTAATAAGATTAAAATGAAAAAAAGATAATTATTAGATCCAAGCAATACAAAAATAAATGTAAGGTAGAACATAGTTCAAAAGTTATTCTTGCTGTGTATTAAATATATTTTTTGTTTTATTGGGACAGACCCATTTGACACGCAGGGGTTACTCCTGGTTTTCTGCTCAGAAATTGTCTCTGGATTGGGGGACCATATGGACACTGGCGGATCGAACCACGGTCCGTCCTAGGCTAGCGCTTGCAAGGCAGAAGCCTTACCTCTAGTGCCACCTCTCCGGCCCCTAGATATTATTCTGAATAGTTAAGTTAGACTTTAACGTACGTAGTTTATACTAGTTAAATTGCACCGAGTAAATTAAACCATACATGTAAATTTAATGCATTTATTCATCCAGTTTTAAAAATTGTGGTAACTGTACTTAAAGAGTAAATAGCCTTGCTCCATATCATATCTACTAAAAACAAAAGTAGTAGAGTTTGAGTCCAGTTCTACTAAAACTTGCAAGTTTGAACTCCTTGATCCACCTTCTGTGTAATACGCGGTTTTGGAACACTGAATCTACAGTCTGCTGAGAGGTAACAGCCTTACCCTACAGAAGAAAATATGAATCTTACTTCAAATATCTTCCAACACAGCATAAAATTATTGGCTTTCTTTTTTTTTGCTTTACTCTCCCTAGATGTCTGAGAATTTGGCTGTAGCCTCTAAAGGCATTTTGGTCATTTATGGTCATGTATAGTAATATAAAGTAATATGCTCTCTCAAAAGAGTAACACACCAGAAACTACTTACCTAATTCATTGTTATCTACTCTGAGAAATTGGAGCTGAAAAACACTCCAGTTTGTGGTTGGTGAGAGGCACACAGAGTTTACTATGTTTGGTGAGAGGGAAAGGTGGACAATTTCAAATCCAGAAAGCAATCCTAGCCCTCAGCAGCCTAATATTTGTGTGCTTTTCCTTTGAACTTTCACCCAAGGATGAAACTAAGAGATATTTGAAATGAACACGCCCTTTGGTTAAGCAAAAACTGGCAAAGTTTTCCAGGAGAAAAGTAGAGGCTTTTGGACTCAGGACTTGTTCTTTCAAAGTAGTTCTTAGCAAATATTTGTTGAAAGGATGAAAATAATAGGATCCTGGATTAGACAGTCATGGGGTACTCTGACAATCTTGAACCAGAATTGCATTAGCCAGCATTAAAGAGCCCACAACTTCTTTCACTTAAATCTTTCCTGCTAAATTAGAAGAATCAAAGGAGTATTTCTACGGTCGAAATCAACAGCATCACTCAACTTTATTTAAAACCTTTGGGGATGTAGGGGCCAGAGAGATGGTTGGGGCATTTGCCTTGCATTTTGAAAGAAGGTGGTTTGAATCCAGACATACCACATGGCCCCCTGAGCCTACCAGGAGCAATTTCTGAGCACAGAGCTAGGAACCACCCCTGAGCATTGCTGGGTTTGACCCAATCCCCCCCCAAAATTTTGGGGATCCAGCAGATACTGCTGAAACTCCCAGAAGATATAGGGACTCTCACTTTATATTCCTAATGTTATGTTTTCACTATTATTTCCCACTAATCTAAAGATCTAAACTCAGCCCTAAACTAATACACTACACTGTCAAAAATTGAAAACATTACACATAAAGATCAAGTATATAATCATAGACTTGAGTTATCATATTTCCCAGGCCCCCTAAATAAACAAAATAAATTCTGAAATTATTTTTTATTTGTTTTTTGGGTCATACCCGGCAGCGCTCAGGGATTACTCCTGGCTCTATGCTCAGAAATCGCCCCTTTTAGATAGAGGGTACTATATGGATGCCAGGATTTGAACCACCGTCCTTCTGCATGAAAAGTAAATGCCTTACCTCCATGCTATCTCTCCGGTCCCCAAATTCTGAAATTCTTACAAAGTCTCATGATACAAAATCATAAAGTGCCTTTTGGGTATCTACATCTTTCCTCTTAATAATACTTGGTCTGAGTTTTACTTCTTGGCTTATGTACTATCTCATCTTACCTACAGTCATCCTCTGTAGCTAAACTCCCTACTATATATAAGCTGTTATATTTATTTGAATAAAACTTTTCAAAACGGTAAACATTAGTATTGGCATGATATCTGAATTGTCAATCTTGGTAACTATCAGCTAGCGCTCTAGAAATCAGTTATAAATAAAATAATCATTATATATAAATATATATTTCGAGCTGAGAAGAAACTTCTACTCTACAACTTCTACAACTTGAAGAACAGTACATGTATATGAAGACCCCAGCACATATATGCTGGCGCGCGCTCTCTCTCTCTCTCTTTCTCTCTCTCTCTCACTCTCTCTCTCTTTCTCTCCTCTCTCAACAGAAAGTATCATTAGTTCACTTGAGATATTCCTGGTTTTCAAAAATATAAGCATAAACCATCGAAAATTTGTCTTCATACAAAAAAAAAGTTACAGAAAAAGCTGTCAAACTCTTGAGTAGAAAAAGCTGTCTCATTTCAAAAGTAGATATATGTTAGAAAGTTGGGCTAACTCAAAATACTTCTAGCTAAACAAAGTAACATCAGGGTCTCCTCAATCTGCTAGTCTCCCAGCAACAGAACAGTAACACTTTCATCCCATTTAAGATCCTAGGATCAGGCATCAGCTGAAAGCAAACCCTCCCCCATCCCAATTCTCCCCCCTCCTGCAGCCAAGGCTTCCCAGAGCCACCTGGGTCTTCAGACAAAGTCACTTCCCAGGATGAATTCTTGGTTATGTGCAAGCTTCATGCATTTCACTGATCTTCTCTAAGCTATATTCCAGTAACTAAGCTTCCTAAGCTTCTGAATTGTTTATTCTGTGCCTTAAAGCTCTATCAGCTGTTTGGATGATCTGCAAGATTCTTTTTCTTTTTGGTTAAGAAGGATTGGTGAGCATTATTGAGCCTTTTGGTGGAATCTCTGCTATTTAAAATTACTGCTGTTGGGATTAAAGGAGATAATGTCTTTTGTAAACTGTAAAGTCCTGGTCAAATGTAGTGTGCTGTTATAATATTACTCATTATAGCTATAATCACAATCCAGTCATAATATGGGCCTTAAACTGCAGATAAACAGCAGGATCTGTATCTGCTCCATTTGAAACCCAGGATCTACAGGGTACCAATACAGGGGAGCCAATGAAAAGTTTTGTTTCCCATAAACCAATTAGTAAGTATAACACATCACATGGTTTTCCAAAGTAACACACACAAAAAAATAAGTAAAACCACTACAAACACTAGAAATCATAATTGGGATAATGAACACACATTGGAAAATACTGGGGTGCTAAGATGACAAACTAAGAAATAAAAGAATGCTACAAAAGAGACTTTTCCTTGACAATCAAATCTGGTCCTTGGAAGTCAGTAGAACAGGAAAGAGCTGCTATCTCAGGAAAAACTTCCTATTAGTCTAGAAATTTTTTTTAGTTTACCAAGACTTAAAGAATAGAGCTACCATTCCAGAAAAGGGGAGGAATGAAGATTTTGAGGGGGTCCAAATGATTAAGCCAAGAAGCAACCAAGATTATCCCCAGTACAAGCATTCTAGACACCAGCTCCTTGCCCTCACTTGATTGTGCTTACTCCAGTAGGAAATAGTCCGATAACCAGGGGAAAGGGCAAAAGGCTGAGAGTGGGAGAATTAACTGAGGAAGAGGTTTTGATATGAAGTGAATTCTGTTTAGAAAATGCTTTCCTGCGCTATTTTTGCAGAAATACTTGCAGTCATTAAGGATGATCTATTTTAAGCATCTAAGAGTAAGAAGGGGGGAGGTGAGGAGTCTAGGGATGAAAAAGGAAAAAAAAAAAAAAGAAGGTAGTGCCTACAAACAGGAACCTGTTTCAATGGCAGACTCCAAACTACTGGAAAGTCCTCTTGGTTGCAGCACAAAGCAAACACTAGTACCCCATTCATCCTAGGGGAAGAAGATATGTTAAGAGCCAGGAGGTTTTCTCAGGGTTTGGGTAGGGTGGGGTTTAGACAAATGAATTCAGACTGATTGGCCGCTATCTGGGCAGTCCAGGGGGCCCCAGTGGCAAGAAGAGCTACTCTTCCTCTGCCCCGCTGCTCCAGAAAATACTGTTTTTCTGCCCATCAATCTGCATTAAGCTGCTTTGGGGGTTGAGCTTTAGGCACTGGCAGTTGCCAGTAGCAACAGGGCACACACTCTGCTCCTGAGGAGATTGGTAGGGGGAGTTGCTGGATAGACAGGGTCTGGGAACCTGATGAAGTGGATTCTAGGGAGGCAACGTGCTGGTGAAGACTGGAGAGCACTTCTGGACTCTAGCCAGGCAATGACTCCGGGCCCCAAGGCCCCCCCACCGGGACGTGAGACATGGTCTTATTTCTGGTGGCACAGCAAAGCCAGTGCCAAAGTCAGCAGCGTTCAGGCTCCCTGGGGAAGGTCTTGCTCTGCTAGTGCCCATTACAAAAACCAAGGCCAATGGGAAGAACACCAACAAGGACTCAAGAAGCAGCCCGTCTGGGGCCATTCTGGCCCCCACTACCTTTACATGCCTGGTTGTCTTTCAGTGGATGATGAGACCGGTAGACAACACCGTGGATTTGCGCGTGCACGTGTGCTTGTTTGCATCCATGCTCGCAGCACAAAAGCCTGGCACTACAGGTGGGAAGGAAGCTTATGGGGTGCAGGGGCGTGGTGCAAGGCTCGCAGGCCTGTTCCGCGAGGGGAGTATGTGCACAAAGGTGGGTGGGAGCACATTAGAGGCCCCAAGATCCTGCCCCCACGCCCATGGAAGGAAACGATCCCCCCTACCCCACCAACACCTCTCCAAACTTCTCCCCCTGCTGTTGGGCTCTGGGAAGGTGGAGGGGAAGACTGCCGGGAGGAAGGGCGGTAGAGGGCAGAGAAGCACCACAGCCACAGCTAGGGGAGTCACTGGAGCAGAAAATTCTCAGGCAGCAACTCCTGGGAACCCCAGGACAAGGGCCGAGCTCCCCCCTACCCTCTGCGCCACTTCTCTGGGGACCCTGCCCAGGTTGGGGGAGTTGTTGGCATCTCCTTACCTGGCCTGCGGTGGAACATTTTTGCAGCGGGGTCAGGGGCGGGAGTGGGTGGGTGCTGGCCCCCCTCTCGCCCGGGGGACAGATTCTGCAGGCAGGGCTGTCACTTGAGGGGCTGCCAAGCGTTGACCGCCGTGGCTGGAGTTGACAAACTTGCCATGTCTTGGAGCGCACAAACGCTGCGCGCGGGCCCCGAGCGCCTGCCGCACAACCCCGGACCGCCGGGCAGGGAGCGCTTCTCACACTCTTCGGCTTTGTTGTGCTCTCGGGCCTCCCTCCCCAAGAGTCGCCGAGGTTCAGAGCCCACTCCTCCTGGGGTTGTTTTCCTCCCCCCGTCTCCCGGGCGACCCCTCGGGTCCGAGTGCCACTTTCCTCCCGGATTGCGCACGTTAAAGAGCTGCCCCAGGCAGAGCGGTGCGCTCAGACCCTAGATTCCCGCCCCCTACTGCCTCCCCTCTCCTCCCCTCTCCTCCCAGCCGCTGCTTCTCGATCCGAAGCTGCTTAGGATCGAGCTGTCAAATCCAGCCCATCTGCTGCAATCACAATCAGTCTCAACCCAACGGTTCTGACAAATCTGCGCCTGGAGCCCGAGTTGGAGAGATTGGAGAGTTGGAGGTGGGAGGAGGGGGAAGGCTTGAGGGGGGGGGGGGCACAGGGATAGGAACAGTCTGGAGAGGAGAGCCCAAAGGCTTCTATTGTCTGCCCCAAACAGAGGAACTGAAAAGGGAAACGGGGATCCCCGAAGGGGAAATAGTGCTTTTTACTATCGCAGTGAAAAAAAAAAAATCAATTCATCCTTGCAGGCCTGGGGGAAACCACCCCAGCCCCAGACCGCTGGCAGCCTGCTGTGTCTGGGTTGGAATGAAATTTGGCTAATGAAGTAAACAAGCAGGTCCCTAACTCTTATCATCAAAGAGGACCAGGAGACTGGCAGAGATAGCCCAAGTATTATAATTGGTAGGTAAGAGCTGTAACGAACAGTCATTTGTCTGGGGTCAGAAGTTAGTTCTCCAGTGCACTTGAAAATGGTCTTGTGGACCCAGAGCCAGCTGCATCTGGCTAAGCAGCTCAGCTTAGTGCCTCCTGTTGGCATTTTGGATGATGAAAGGAAAACTTGCTTTGAATAAGAAGAAAAGGTTTGACTCAGTTTGGCTTCATTTTTGCTTTTGAAGGATTCTGTCTTCCTCTAACACTCTACATAAAAAATTATTGTGCGAATCCTTCTTGAAAGAAATATTATTTCATAAGTAAACAATAACTTCTAAAACTAAGATTTTCTAGGTAGAAATATTTCAAAAGAAGTTGTTTCTTTCAATTATATACTGTGAACTAGGTTAATGGGTCACTCTGCTCTAGCACACATCTAATGGTGACACACAAAAATTATGGCAAAGATGTTCTTATAATAATAAAAATAAAAGACCTATATAGGCATAACTTATCTTTTAAAGCATAAGAAGTATGACTAACGAAATTATACTTAATTTTCTAAAGTTTTCAGGCAAGTTGGGAAGAGTTCAATCACTCCTAATGACAGTATTTATTGGAGAAATAATTTGTTGGCTTTCAGTTAAAAAGTTGAAAGTGAAACAGAAAAGTATAAGAGCTAATCAAAAATAAATATATTTTATATATTTATTTATATTCTTTATTTGTTTGAAATGGAATAGTCTTAAGTTAGCGTGCAAAATCATTCATTTGCTTTTGGCTATAGTTGAGAAATGTGGGCAATTCACATTAAACACTCAGTATTGTAGGCAAATACTGTAGTCTATCTTCTACTTATTCAAAGCCCAGTGCTACTTCCAGAACTGCTTCCAGCACTGTTCAACTATGGGCACTGTGTGAAGACTGATGGCTTAGACTTTTAATTTACATATTTAAAATCATATAAATAGCTGTGACTTGATAGGGAAAATAAAATGAGATTCATAGGTTAGTCTTTATTTAGTATATAACTAAAGAGCAACTATTGGTCCAATACTAATATTTTTAATTATTTTTCTTACAAATTTTATCTGAGAAACCACAATATACAGTACTCTTAATAATAGGGTTTCATGCACAAAACATTCTTTTTTTTTTTTTTTTTTTTGGTTTTTGGATCACACCCGGCAGTGCTCAGGGGTCACTCCTGGCTTCATGCTCAGAAATCGCTCCTGGCAGGCACGGGGGACCATATGGGGCACCGGGATTCGAACCGATGACTTTTTGCATGTGCCTTACCTCCATGCTATCCTCCGGGCACAAAACATTCTAACACTATACTCTCAATCAGTAACTGCTTCCCTCCACCATTGTGTCTATTAATATTTTAAGAATATGTGGATTTCACTGTTAATTTACTTAACATGTTTATGAATATTAAATAATTTTTTCTCAAACATTTCAACAACATGGTAGTTAGAAATTAATATTTTAAAATGGGTACTCTTCAGCATAATGAATTATGATACTACTGACTAATGTAAGAAATCATGTCTAGGAAATTGGTATTGTCCTTGAGCAAAATATGAATCACAACTGAGCTTCACGCATTATCCTGTTTTCCACTATAATCTTTTGTCATTTGGCAGTTTCACATTGCTCAAGGCCAAATGTTAGGCCAAGATAGTGATCCCAGTATAAATTTATGAAATCCTTGATTAGAGCTTTAAAATATATCCTGTTCAGTTATTTCAACTGCTTCCTATTTGTCAGTGGTGGAATATAAGAACATTCAAATAAAACTTATAATCTTTTAGAACTTAGAAGGGAAGACAGACATTGAAGAATACATAATGAAACCATCAGAGAAATACATAAAGAAATCATGACTTTTAGGAAACAATTCGTGTCAAGAACAAAAATAAAGTTGGCATGGCTACATGGCTTGCAAGTTTAAATAGAGACTGGCTAAAGACTCAGACAAATTCTAAGAATGAGTATGTGAATGAAAGTGTTGAGTAGGAAAGCACATCAATGATTTTGAGGAAGGATAGTCCCAGTACAGAGGAAAAGCAATTCGAGTGACTTTTAAAGGTCACCTTCTTATGGGATCTGGGAAACAGTAAAAGAATTGAGTGAAAGGAGAGAGATCACTAAGCGGGACCTATCATACAAATTTAAGAACTTTGCTTTGTATTTTAAGTGAGATGAAAGGACAAAGGGTTTTATGCACAGGGCTTCATGATCTGACTTTTGCCTGGTGGTGATTCTAGCTACCAATATCATTTAGTTAAAGGAGGAAATAAAGAACATGGAGGTCAAGAATAAGCAGACAAAAATATAATAGAAACTGTTGGGAAATTATATTGTTTTAAATTTAAAGTCATTAGTTATTCTCAGAACAGCTGCACTGGGAAATGAAAAATAAGTGGGTGTGGTAGGGCGTTTGCCTTGCATGCACTGATACAGGATGGACCTTGGTTCGATCCCAGCATCCCTTATGGTCCCCCAAACCAGGAGCAATTTCTGAGTGCATAGGAAGAAGTAACCACTGAGCGTCATCGGGTATGCACACACCCCCAAACAAAAAGAAAAAAATAAGTGGACAAAAGGTATTCCCAAGTATTTGAATTTAACTGCTCAATGGATGGAGTTGGTAGTAATCTCAATAAGGAAGAAAATGGGCACACAAATTTGGTGGAAGACTGGGGATTTAGTTTTTGGATATTTAAGATCAGAGTGATTTAAGTTAAACCTTAAAAATATATGGGTTTTAAGAAAAGTAAAAGACATGAAGCTCACCAAAAAGAGTGATGAGTACAGTTTGAGAAAAAATTACACTGAGAACTATCTGAACAATGTGAATGAATGAGCGAAGTAGAAAGCCTGTCTCTAGTGCAGAGGGGGGTGGGCTGAGGAGAAGGTAGTTTTGGGACATTGGTGATGGGAATGTTGCACTGGTGAAGGGGTGGGGTGTTCTTTACATGACTAAAATCCAACTACAATCATATTTATAATCAGATGTTTAAACAAAGATATTTAAAAAATAAAGTCAATGTATGTATAGCTTTTAGAATATTTTCAAACTTTTGTTATTCAAGACCATATAAATGTCTGTGGTAGCTGAAATAATGTAATCAGGGTTAGTGTTGGTGATTGCTATTGTCATTGCTGATTGCTCTGTCAACCAATATTAAATACTGAGTAAAAAATTGAAAAATAATCATGATAATGATTAGAACGTGGACTTCTCAGCTGTTGACACAGCCCCATACGTCTGACCCCTGAAAATTGTTGAAGTCTCTCGCAAGGTCTCATATGAAGCTGCCTGGCTCTAGGCCAGCACTGGCTGTGTGAACACTAATGGTCTGGCCATACTACCATACGCACACCCTCTCGGCACTGGCTCCACCCAGCATGTCTGCCAGGCCTGCCTCCACACTACATAGGGGCGCGACTGTGGCCCAGTCCACTTCAAGGAAATGAATTTCCTTGACTTTATGAAAAGTCAAAAAGAAATTAATACATGAATATGTATTCTAAACACAAGTCTCGGCAGAAATATAAATTGGGGCAGAGTGGGGGGACTTAAAGCCACACCCAGCAGTGCTTAGGGCTTATTCCTGGTTTGTGCTCAGAGAGCACTCCTGGCAGACTCAAGGAATTGTATATGGTGCCTGGGATCAAACCTAGCTTAGCTACATGCAAGTCTAGAGCTCTACCTGCTGACTATCACTCCAGACACCAGAGATATAAATTTGGGAGTTCTTTAGAGGATAATGGGTAAATTAAGATCACTATTCTATTTGGGTTAAGGTTGTAAGTACAGTTAAATAATACATTTGAAGACTGAATTTTAAAAGGTCCTCCAACTGTAAAGTTAAAAAAAGATGAACACCTAAGTGGCAGATATTGAGGGAGAAAATTATCCAGAAATGCCATAATTAAATCAGAGTATTTCAAATAGTATATTATATGTTAGCAATTGTCTCTTGCCAAAAATTACCCAGAGAAAACTTAGATTATATAGAGAAAAATGTTGAGTTTATCAAAGCTACTATACAGTTCAATTATCTATGGATTCTTTATAATATAAAATTTAGGATAACTGGTCACAAAATTAATGATCAAATTCATAATAGGTTTTAATTTGTGCAGGATCAACTAGGGCAGAGTGAAAGGACTAAATGTCTTTTTTTTTTTGTTTGTGTGTGTGTGGTTTTTGGGTCACACCTGGCAGTGCTCAGGGGTTACTCCTGGCTCCATGCTCAGAAATTGCTCCTGGCAGGCACAGGGGACCATATGGGGCACCAGGATTCGAACCGATGACCTTTTGCATGAAAGGCAAACGCCTTACCTCCATGCTATCTCCTGGGCCCCAGGACTAAATGTCTTATAAAGTATTTCTCAACTTATTATGGATACTTTTAGAGAGATCTTTTTTTTCAAATTCAAGGCATACTGATTGGAAGTAATTTATGATAAGCAATACAACTGGGAGGTCTGATGTGCTTTTCTTAATTAAGTTTTGTCAATTGACAGAAGATTCTAGTCCAATAGCTGGTCTCACACTAAATTTCTGTTAGTTCGTGTTCAAGAAAATTTGATAGGAAATAATTATATATGTATTAGAATTTAAAATATAGTTCTATAGATTCCTTTATGTAATTAAATATCATGATTGAATGTTAAAAATATTTTCAACATTAAAAATATTTATTGGGCCCGGGAGATAGCATGGAGGTAAGGCGTTTGCCTTTCATGCAAAAGGTCATCGGTTCGAATCCCGGTGCCCCATATGGTCCCCTGTGCCTGCCAGGAGCGATTTCTGAGCATGGAGCCAGGAATAACCCCTGAGCACTGCCGGGTGTGACCCAAAAACCAAAAAAAAAAAAAATATCAACTTAATTTGATATTTTAGAAATCACTTTTGAAGGCAAATAATATATTTTTGAACCAAAGGACCATTAATTGTAGGAAACAATACTGGCCATACATGTGATTATTAAGTATCATTATTATGACTGCTCTTATTATTTTTCTCATTGATATGCTGAATAAAAAAATATATAAAACTAGAAAGTAATTTTCATGAAGGTGATTATTTACCTATTACTAGTGGCATTATATCTATAATATAAAATTATAAAAATATTATAAATCTATTAACATATTATTAATATATTCTTTGTATAATGTAATATATTATGTAGTATATATTAATATAAATGTATATTAATATGACTATTAAAACATAGAGATAGCCATTTCATTATAGCATGTTTAATAGAGAAAATTGAGCAACACACTAAAGCTGATAGTGTCAGAGAAACCAAATGATCAAAAACAGCATTTTTAGAAACCCATTTTTAGAAACCCATTTATAAATACAAAAACAAAGAGTATCACCTCACATCACAGAGAATGAAACATCAAAAAGAACCAAACAACCAGTTTTGGTAGGGATGCAGGAAAATGGGACCCTAAGTCACTGCTAGTAGCAATGTTGATTGGTGCAGCCTTACTAAAAACAATATGTACATTCCTCAGAAAATTACAAATTAAAATTACAATTGGTCCAGCAGTTAAAATTCTTGGAATATAAGACAAGGGCCCAAAAGCACAATGGAGGAAAGATATTGGCATCCATTTTTTTTGTAGCACTATTCCTCTTAGCTAAAATCTGTAAATAAGTGAAGTGCCTATAACATTTGACTAGATACTATAGTACATATACATAGTACAATGTTACTCATCCATAAGGTAACATCTACATATACTGATATGTAGATCTCTCAGGAGTGACTCTTGCTGAGTGAAGTTAGTTGCAGATACTGACTAAAATATCTCTTTCAGATACATGATATAAAGAAGAATAAAAGAAGGCACAGATAATAGAAATTGAGAACATGAAAACTAACTGGCCTTTAATTGGAAACTTCTATAGGGATGGATTGGGCAGGTAAAAACTTAAAAAAAAAACTACAAACAATGATAGAGGGGAAGTGGTCAATCAGGAGGTTGAGGGAATGCTGAAAGATGAGGGTATTATGCATAAAACCCTATCAGTAACAGTCCTGTAAATGGTGGTGCCAGAAGTTTAATTTTCAGTCATAAAAGCAGGTTGAAAGGGAAATTTGGAATAATGGTAGAGGGAAGTGAACAAAGATGAAAAAATTGTTGCTGGAACACTGTATACCTGAATCACGAATAACTTTATAATTTAGAGTGATTAAAAATTTAAAAATAAATGAGTATTTTAAGGTATTAAGTTTTTCAAAAAAGTAAAAACAAAATAATTAGAGGGTATAAAGAAATAAGTATAAGATGTAAAACATCTGTCTCAATCTTAATTTATTAAAGGGCATAATAGCTAGCTAATTAGAAAAATGTAACAGATAATAATAATCAAATAATTTCAACTAATCTTTAAATGTGAAACAAAAATAAAATTACAATATTTCTTTTGCTGAACTTTATCAAATGACTTTGAAATTCTTATTAAAAAGAAAAAACTTACTTATTTAAAAGATAACTTTTAGTATCCTCCTAAGTATCAAGCACCTTGATATTAATATGTACAATTAACCATATGAGTCATATACCAAAAGAGGGCTTACAAATGGAGTTTAGTTTCTGGAATAGAGTAATAGGACAGGAATGCACCAATAAATTGTGGGGAAAGGGCTGACAATTTATAAAAAGGAGAAAGGTTTACTAGCAATCTGAATTCAAAAATTCAACATGAGAAAACTATTTTAGATTATTTCTAAGATAAACTCAAATTCAACAATAAATATTTGAAGAACAACAAAACAGGTCCAATACTACTCAATTTGAAGACTTTCTATAAAGTTACAGTAATCAAGACATTAAGCTATTGAAACCATCTGGATTCCTGTAGAGACAAGAAATAAACCCTATAAATACAATCAGCTGATCTTTAGAAAAGGTACAAAAGCAATACAATAGGACAAAAATGAACTCTTTAACAAATGGTACAAAATAACTCGAGAGCCACATAAAATTTAGAAAATTACAAAAGCAAAAGTATACTCAAAACATAGACCTCAATCCTTCACTAAAGTTAGACCTAATTGAGTAGCAGACATATGAGACACAAACTATAACAATTTGAAAAGATAGAACACAGAAAATCAATATGAAATATTCTATAGTGATGCCTTTTTAGTTACAACACCAGTGAAATTATCCATAAAAAAGATAAGCCGTTTACTATTAAAAATTTTTTTTCTACAGAGCAATAGCACAGCAGTAGGGCATTTGCCTTGCATGCAACTGCCCAGGACAGACCTGGGTTCAATTCCCTGTGTCCCATATGGTCCCCGAAGCCAGGAGCGATATCTGAGTGCATAGCCAGGAGGAACCCCTGAGCGTCACCGGGTTTGGCCCAAAAAAAACAAAGAAGAAGAAGAAGAAGAAGAACAACAACAACAACAACAACAAAAATCCTACTTATAAAAGACAATATCAAGAGAACAAATTAAAAACTGAGCATAAAGTTATAAATGACAGCCTATGAAAAACTGTTATCCAAAATACAGAAACAACTCTTAAAACTCAACATTAAGAAAATCAATTAAACTAAGTTTTAAACATCTAAAATTGATCTACATCACATAAAATAAATGTACAAATAAGTCATCTACATTTTGTCATCAAGGAACTATAAATTAAATAGCAAAATAACGCACATCTCTCGAAAACTGTTAAAATTCAGAATACAGACAACTGGTCTGATGATATAGGGTAAAATAAGCTCACATACTTTCTAGCAGAAGTTAAGTTTTATACAGTCACATTGTAAAAACAGCTGGAAAATATCTTATAAAACTAAACACGATTTTACTATGTAATCAAGAAACTGTATTCTTTATATTTATCCAAATAAATTGAAAACAAAACTGTATACAATGTATAGTATACATGCATGTTTATGTACCTAACCATGCAAATCATGTACCTTAGCCCAGGAACTAGCTCTTCAACTATTTTTTATTATCATTTTTTTTGTTCACAGTCCAATTTTCCAATACAAGTATGACTATTCTTTCCCTTTTATAGGATACCATTTGCCAATTTGATTGTTTTCCAGTTTTTTATTTTTATAAGAGCTCAAATAGATATAAAAGTAGGAGGAAATTGGTGTTTGTTTCTTGATCCATTCTATCATATAATTTGAGTTCAGGTCAATAATTTTCAGGAAATTGATTATGTAAAAGTTGGTATTGTCATTAAATTTAGGAGATTTGGCTTTTATTGCAATTTGACTATTTAAAAGGTCAATCCTGTTCTATTTCACCATTGTTGTTTTTGCTTTAGTTTGTTTTCATTTTGATCACTCTCTGTTGTATGAGTCACTGAATTTGGCTTACTCCTACCTATGTGTACAGAAATCACTTGACAGTCCTCAGTGAACCAAATATGATAAGCAGGATACAACCAGGATCAGTTCTATGCAAAGCAAGCACCTTAATTCCTATCTCTCTTACATTCCTGTTATTGCTGTTTACAAATTGCTACATACTTTTTAAAAATAGAAATGCATTCCATTTGCCTTTTCCTTTTTTATATCTCCTATATAATATTATTTTGAAGTTATAATAAAATTTACATTTAGATTTCTAAGCTTATAGATTATAAATAGAAAACATTTAAGATTTAATATGATTTCTTATTAATACTTTATTTCTCTGACACAGTTAAGTGCCTTGGAATTTCCAAATAGTTTTTTCTGCCTTCTAGAAATAATTAGTATTTTGTGTTGGACTGGTTTAACTGAAATCAATTCCTTGAACACTTCTTTATCTAATTTTTTAAAAAAATTTTTCTTAAATTTTGTTTTATATTATTCTGTTTTTTTTTTTTTTTTTTTTTTGGACCACACCTGGCAACTCTCAGGAGTTACTCCTGGCTCTCTGCTCAGAAATCCCTCCTGGCAGGCTCAAGGGACCATATGGCATACCAGGGACCAAACCCAGGTAGTCAACATGCATGGCAAATGCCATACTGCTGTGCCATCGCTCTCACTGTTATTCTTTTCTTTCATTTTTTTTTCAATTTTGTGTATTAGTTTAACTAGGAAGAACTGTTAAAAGGGAATATAAGTTTAGATTAACTTCTTGGTTTGCTTCTGTAATTTAGCTTTGCTCTGGACACAACCATTGTCATTACAGTTCTCAGATTTTTTTTTTTTTTTTGGTTTTTTGGGTCACACCCGGCAGTGCTCAGGGGTTACTCCTGGTTCCATGCTCAGAAATTGCTCCTGGCAGGCACGGGGGACCATATGGGGCACCAGGATTCAAACCGATGACCTTTTGCATGAAAGGCAATCGCCTTACCTCCATGCTATCTCCCGGGCCCCAGTTCTCAGATATTTGACAGAAGGAGCTAAACCAAGAAACGCAGCCAGTTTCAGGAACTTCAAGGGCATGTACCAGGACAGTTAGATAAAGTAGCAACACCCAGGGGCCTGTGTATGATAAATCTTATCTAATTTCATCTGAATGTCGCAGTCATCCAGTGGGTGCCCAAGAACCTCCTGCACTACTTCAGCAACCAGTTTAAACCTGGGTGATGCAACACGGACTAAGAACCTTGCAGTCCCAGGAAACCTATAAAAAGGGGCTTGCAAGTCCATTCGTGGTCCCTACTCATGAGAGGTGTGGCCCCTGCTTGCTGGTAACTGTAAACTCCCTTTCCTTTAAAATTACTATTGTCTTTGCTGGTCTTTGCGGGGCGGAGATCGAGTCCGGAGCTAAGAGAGCTTCTGTTACAGAGTGCTTTTCTAAATAACACTGACTATAACATACCATTTTTTGAAATCTACTCATAATCAGAATGTTGTTTATATGTGACTCTTGGCTTTCCTCTTACTGTATTTTGGAGTATCTCAAGCTTTGGTATTGTATTATTTCCATTTTATAGGAATTTGGGTGTGGATTTATTTGAGTGAATTTATTTTTAAACTCTGAACTCCTGGAATCTGCTTGTCTGTCTCCTTAATTAGATTGAAGACACTATATAGCATTATTTCTTCAAATAATAATTCTTAATCTGTGGCTGAAAACATAGTGCAGCAGGTAAGGTGTTTGCCTGTCATGCAACAGAACCAGGTTTGATGGCTAATATCCTATATGATCCCCTGACATGACTATCATGACCAGGAGTGATTCCTGAGTGCAGAGCCATGAGTCACATATGAGAACCACAGAGTATGGTACACAAATGAATATATATATATACATATATATATATCTTTCTAATGGCCTTCTGGAACCACTATATGAATAATATTCTACATAATGTCAAAATTATATTTATTTTCTAAAACTCTATTTGCTGTTTTTTTTATAATTTTCTTTCATCTGCTTGATCTCACTGAATTTTTATTTTGTTTCTTTGTTTTTGGGCCACACGCAGTGACGCTCAGGGGTTACTCCTGGCTATGCGCTCAGTAGTCGCTCCTGGTAGGCACGGGGGACCATATGGGGAACCGGGGGATCAAACCTCGGTCCGTCCTAGGTTAGTGCAGGCAAGGCAGGCACCTTACCCCCAGCGCCACCGCCTGGCCCCCAATCTCACTGATTTTAACTTTAACTTTATTCACTATGTTTGTTGGCAAAATTAGATATTTAAAATCTGCATTGGTATTCTTTTGGGAGGTACTCTACAGTACATCTGGAAGTGTTCAGCATGCTGTCAGGAATTGAACTCAGGATTTTATATATGTAAGGAATATGTTGCAGTCCTCTTGTCAGGACATTTTACATGTTTTAAATAACAATAGAATGGCAGAATTGATGTGATCATGGTAAGGTACCTAATATTACTACTCTTCCTGCTTGTTTTATAAATAGGCAAATTGATCATAATTAATATTTATTTCTACATAAGGGATTCATAGCATGCTGAGGGTTAAAGGGTAATCATATTTTATCACCTGTTTTTCAGCCTTTTAGACTCAAAAACTGGAAGATTGTGTAGTGTCCCAGAGATGAGCAGAGATAGGGATGCTATTGTAGAATGCAGAGGCATATAATCATTTGTGATTATACAAATGATAATTTATTTAGTCAGAAATTGATTCATAAGAGGTTGCCAAAAACACCACAATTAAAAATAAAAGACCTAATTCTTTACTTGGAATTGATGTTGTCCATTTTTCTAATTTACTTGGAATAGAGTTGCCCATTTTTCTAAATAAAATTTTTCTGGAACACAGTATGACCCCACACATGCTGTCTCCAGTTAAAAAACTGAATTGTTATGACAGCAATCATAAGGTTTAAAAAATTTGTACTGTCTGAAAATTAACAAAAGAAGTTTGGTGATTCTTGCATCATAATATTTTTCTCATACAAGTTATTATAAACATTACTAAATAAACTTTTAAAATACTAATGATTATAATTTGGGATTCATTTTGAAACAACTATGATAATTAAATACATGTTAGAAATTGTAATGAGCCCTCCAGTTTTTGAAATGTTACTTTACAGCATATAAACTCCTATAGAATGTGAGAAACATTATATTTTTAATAGTAAGAAATAAGAAGTTATTTTAGCTAATTAACTTTAAAAATTAAACCAACCTAAATTAACTTTTTATAGCCAGCAATAATTGTAGCTAACTTCTTCTAGATAATTAAATATTCACTATTGCTTTCTTTACAAAGAAAATTATAGTTTCTAATAGTTTTATTTTGTCCTAGTACATTTAAGATTTTTATATTCTCCCAAAGCATGTGCTTTCAGAATATTTATTTTTTAATTAAGAATAAAATATATATTAATTTTATAACATGATCTGTACAAATATTAAATTGCTAATCTATTATTTAGTTTACTATAGTACATTCAAATAAATGTTGATAAGAAAAGGCCTAGAGTTTCCTATTAAGGGAACAACACTGAAACAAGTTCTAGAGATGCAGTAGGAAAACAATAAAGGTAAAACTAAAGTTCAAACTAGCACTTGAATAGGAAATTTTAATATATACGAGGTATAAAACTGATCATTAACTTATTTAAGATTTTAATTAACTTGCTAAATTTAAATATTTTTATTTTGCTGCGTCGCACGCTCATGTGTGTGCACGCACCAAACCTGACTTTGTTCCAGACCTATTCATTTCTCTATGCTAAACAATCACTGGTAGGGGGCTTGGAAGACAATTTGTGCTACTGGACATTGAATTCAGGTCAGCTATGTGCAGAGGCTGCATTATATCCACTGTATTTTAAGACCAAAATTTATTAATATTTAAAATAATAATAAATCAATAATAAATAAATTTTAAATACATAAAATAAAATTATATTGAATCATTAAAAAACTAGACACGTTGATGCATACATATCTCTACAGTGGAATACTATGCAACTGTTAGAAAAAAATAAGTGTGGGAGCGGGGAGGTGGCACAGGAGGTAAGGTACCTGCTGCCTTGCCTGAGCTAGCCTAGGACAGACCACGGTTCGATCCCCCGGTTCCCATGTGGTCCCCCGTGCCTGCCAGGAGCGACTTCTGAGCACATAGCCAGGAGTAACCCCTGAGCATCACTGGGTGTGGCCCAAACCCCCCCCTCAAAAAGAAAAAAATGAAGTCACAAAATTTGCTTATAAATGGATGAATTTGGAAACTCTTACGCTGAGTGAAATAAGTCAGGGGGAGAGAGATAAGCTCAGAATAGTCTCATTTATATGTGGAGTTTAAGAAAAATATAACATAGTATAATAATAATATCTAGAGACAATAGCAATTAGGACTGAAAGGACCAGCCCACGATAAGAGGTTTACCACAAAGAACGGTGAGTGCAGTCGGATAAAAAAAAAAAAAAGACACTAACAGCTAATATGACAAAGATAAAGAAATACTTTGTCTGTCTTGAAGACAGGCAGGGTTGTGGGGAGGTGGAAATGGGGAGACAATGGTGATGGTAACATGAAAATTGTACTGGTGAAGGAAGGTGTGCATTTTATGGCTGAAATCCAGTTATAATATGTTTGTAACCATTGAGCTTAAATAAAGAAATTACTAAGAAAATAAAAACACTTGATTGTATTCGGAAACTTTATATAAAGTTGCTTAATGATTAATTCACCTTAAAGTGTCAACATAAATTTGATTAATTACAAATAGTCATAGACTATTATGCATCATTCAAGGGACTGAGGAGATAAGCAGAGAGATTTACTGCAACTAGCAGGTTAACTAGAGAAAAGAGAAGCTGTTATCCCACTTACAATACAAAGCACAATGGAATAAAATCTGTAATGTATATACATCCCAAAGTTTATTGGCCTAAAGAAGAATTTCTGTTTTTTTAACCTGAGTGTACATAGAAATTCATTTTCAACAGAGAAGAAAATTTATTTTTGAGAATAACAACTTACTGTCAGCATTAGAAGAAAGATAAAAGATTTATCTTTTATCATACGCTTTTAATAATAGTATGATTGGATGATTGCCATTTTTTAAGGTAGAGTCAAAATTTTTCTTTTTAGTAATTCATATAATTCAGCAATATACATTCAGCTGTCTTAGTGTACAATTTATTTGTATTTATAAAACTCATTATTCTACTCTAAGTAAGAGAATTCTCCTTATTCTACTCTAAGTAAGAGAATTCTTACTCTAAAATATTTAACATTATTTTAAATGATATTTGATTTGATTTTTTAATTTGATTTTTTAATTCCAACTGTAAGCGTCATAGCTGATATATTTCCAGATGGTCAGAAATGTTAAAGAAGATTTAATTAAAATGTTTGTTTAATACATGGATGGTCAATTTACCAAAGAACTTAATTAACCATGGTCACTCAAAACTAAAATACCTATCATAAAAATGAGTGCATATATTGTTTTAAAAATAAAAGAAATTAAAAAACAATGAAACAATCAAAAGTAGCTTTTATTTCTGTACATTTTCTATGTTGGAGCAAAATATCATATTGTAAATGCCTAGTTCATATGAATAGACTAGCTTAAGCCTATGTTCAGGGCACTTGTTAAATAGGAAATGAAAATTAGAAATTATAATAGATTTCAGAGTTGAAATAGTGGCGCAAGCAATAAGGCATCTGCCTTCCTCACACTAGCCTACAACAGATCTTGGTTCCATCCTCCGGTGTCCCATATGGTCCCCCGAGCCAGGAGCGATTTCTGAGTGCATAGTTAGGAGTAACTCCTGAGTGTTACCAGGTGTGGTCAAAAAACAAACAAAAAATAGCAATAGAAATTACAATATATTTTGAAGGTCTTATATAAATTAGTGACAGATTCATCACAGTAAATAATAAAAGATATCATTTCAGGGTCATGTTATGAATATTTGAACAACATGTCAGAGCACTGTCTTGTCAAGATTCTCATGGGCAAGGATGTCAGAGCAGGATTCTCTAAGTTATTGCTTCCATTTGTAAATGTCTACAAATGTTGCATTTTTGATACCTTGAGAAACTAAGTGCTCATCTGCTGCATTTGTGAAGATGAATATTTAACAATCTAATCTCTGACTACACATGTATTAACCAAGAAACTGTATTTAAGATTTTTTACTCCCAAACATAAACATAAGGGAGTATACATATTGTAACTTTACATAAAGTATCTGGTCATACAAACCCCATGGGAAAGTTTTTATAAAGATTTATTCACACTTTCTTCTTTGGTTTGCTCAAATGAGAAGCAGGAAACCTTCCAGACACTCTGAACCTTTGAACTTTTTGTGGTTTTCCCATCAACATATCCAAACATCCATGTAGAAATTTAAAATTCTCTTCTCTCTGCATTATACCATAATCTTGTTTTATCTCTATATATAGAGAATTCCCATTTTAAATTCACTTTATATCATAAATTTAATTGTATATTCTTTATCAAAACGGATCTTGTCAGAGGAGAGTCAGAAATCCACTGTCAGGGATATCTATCTGTTCTTCAATCTGATCTTCTAAAATCATTCTAAATGACCCTCTGAGAATGCTTTTGAGTGACAAATAATCAGTTTTTGCCTTTTGCCCTTCTAAGTTCGTGTCTTCTGTATGACAGTATCAAGATATCCACATCTGACAACTGTCCCAGCTAATTAATTTACTCCAACTCTAGAAGTAACTTGACAGGAAAAATAATAACACTATATTTATTGTTAAATCTTCACTAGTGTGACAAAGATAAATGGAAACTTCACAGGACCATTTTTCAGTTATTATCTAAAGTTGAAAGTTAGTTTCAAATGTTAACTTAAAATTACAAGGAAGATGACTCTAAAATAAAACTGTCTGAAATAGAACTTTTAAAATATCATAATGCTTTAGCACTGAGAAAAATCAACTTTCTTGTTAACATGTGGTAAATGGGTTAGAAAACATCCTTTCAGACATTGGAGAAAGAACAATGGAATTCGATTTCAAAAATAAGTAATCTAAAACTCTTAGTGTATCTTCAAAAGTGATATCTTTTATAAAATGAATCTAAAGCTCTAAAATTATGGTGAAATTAGAAAATTGAAAGATAAATCATGATAAACAACTATAATGTCCACATTTAATCTGTCATCAGCATAATATTCAATCATTTCATTCACTTTGTCAATACTCTAGATAATTTTCACCTGTTTTTATATTCTAACATTAACCTCCCTAATATTTCTTGACCTTAGAGTTGTGTTATATTAATTATTCAAGTCAATGATGGTACAAAACTGTCTTTTGAAGGTGATAACTGTCCAGTAATTCTATCAAAATTATCCAATGTTTTACTAAAGTCAAGAATTCCCTAATTTACGTGTAATTTAATTCTGACCTCTTGCTCATTGATAGAATATTGACATTAAAAAAAAGGAGATAAAATTGAAATAAAAGCAAATGAAATATGAAGTCAAGGAATAACGGAGTAGTGGATAAAAAGATAACCAATCTTTTGAATTAAAATAATCCTGGCCTTTTCTTGAAATAATTTATATTCTTGAAGTATATTGGAGGGCAACTGGATATGCACGATGCAATGCTGCTATTTTAGGTATTTTGCCTGGAGATTATTAACAATTAGTACCACTCAGGGAAAAATCATTAAGTTAGAATAAAACCTCTTTCTCAATGGCTAACTGAAACTAGAACTATATGCTGGTCATAGTAAAATATGTTTATACTAGAGTGCATGTGTTAAAAGGAAGAATGATATGGTAGGATAAGTTTAGTAGGTATTCGTGATTAATTGGTATCTTAATAAATATGTCATGATTAAATAACAAAGGAGTCAAAGTATCAAAGTATCAAAGAATTACATTATCAAAAGAGTTTTGGAAGAACTTATCTAGTTTCCCTAAGAAAAGTTAAGACTGGTAACAAGCCTGTAAAACTCTCTCCCATATTTAAAAGGAAAGTAGTCAATATTCTTGCAAGTAGAGCTACTCATAGCAGAATTAGACTTAGAGGAGGCAAGTTTGATGACAAGGGGCATGACTCTTCAACATCTGAATGATGGCACCACATTTTGCATTGCCACTGCAATGGAAATTAGCTAATTGACACTAGAACAATCTCCTCACATCAAAAGGTAGTGTCAGAATATTTCTTTCAAGTAGTGATTTACCATCTCTTAAATTCTCGGTCACATAGCTGATTCCTCATTATGTCTTAATCAGTGTCTCAGAATTCTACTAAAAGATGGATCAATGCAAAACAAAAATAATTATCAGAGGATGAAGAGTCAGAAAAAGTAGATTAGAAGCACACATGAATACCTATGTTAAATATTGAGCAAAACATGTTTTCTCAATAGCATTGACCCTGAGCAATGTAATGTCAAACTAAAAACACAGGATTTCCAAGCACTATTTTAGAGTCTCCAACATGCCAAAATAGCAGGTTATTTTAGTCTATTATGCATCAAATGAATTCATAGACTCTATGGAATGCCACGAATTGAACCTATAGATGGCCATGTACTAGACAAATACCTTGCCTGCTTTATTATTTCTCAGGTCCCTTGACAGCCAATATACTTTATGTCAATCATGATAATTAAAGGCAGTTTTAAGTGGGAGAAGTATTTTTGGATATATACAACTTTAAGAACATTTCAGATCATATCATCTTAGTAATAAATGACTTAAAAGGCTAAATTATTTAATTTTTTATCTGTTCCAAAAGAATTGATCATTTAGAATAACTTCTGAAACTGATCACATTCATAACTTTATTTATAAATCAGAGATAGGAAAATTAATTCTATAATAAAACTGAATAAATTCACGTAAATTCACTTTTTTTTGGTTTTGTTTTGTTTTGGTTTTTTGGGGGCACACCTGGCAGTGCTCAGAGGTTACTCCTGGCTGTCTGCTCAGAAATAGCTCCTGGCAGGCATGGGGGACCATATGGGACACTGGGATTTGAACCAACCACCTTTGGTCCTGGATCGGCTGCTTGCAAGGCAAGCACCACTGTAGTATCTCTCCGGACCTGTAAATTCACTTTTGATTTTTAATTACCTCTGAGTTTGGGAATGCAATTTGAGACAATGCAATTTATGTTAAAAGGGCCATGACTCCAGAGTTGTATATTATTTTTTGGGGGGTCACACCCGGCAGTGCTCAGGGGTTACTACTCCTAGCTCCATGCTCAGAAATTGCTCCTGGCAGGCATGGGGGACCATATGGGGCACCGGGATTCGAACCGATGACCTTTTGCATGAAAGGCAAACGCCTTACCTCCATGCTATCTCCTGGGCCCCTGAGTTGTATATTATTATATTTCTGCAATTGATATATTTTTCTGCTTAATAGCATACTATGCTCAACACTCTATTGAAACAAATATTAATCAATAGATAAATTTCCTGGAAAATCTTTTGAAGGTGGTCAATTAGGGTCACATATTAATTTTGTGCTTTAATTTTTGACCAGACAGGTCCTTTCATGGTAGGAAGCTTGCCACAGAGAATGGTGAATGCAGTTAGGGGCAGTGAACAGTCTACTCTGACAACGGTAGTTGGAATTCTGGACAAGAACTGGGTGCTGAAAAAAAAGGCATGGTACCCCTTCATTAGCAATAGTGCAAATCATTAAAAGGAGAGAAAGAGAAACAGTAAATATTGAAAGGCTTTTAATGTAATTAAAATGAAAATAAATAAAAAAGATGAAAATGAGAACAAGGAGAAAGAAAGGAAGAAATAAGAAAGGAAGAAAGAAAGAAAGAAATAAGAAAGGAAGAAAGAAAGAAAGAGAGAGAGAAAGAAAGAGAGAGAAAGAAAGAAAGAAAGAAAGAAAAAGAAAAAGAAAAAGAAAGAAAGAGAGAAAGAGAGAAAGAGAAAAGAAGAGAGAAGTAAAATATCTACCTAAGAGGGGAGGATGGTTGAGAGGGAAAAAAAAACAAAAACGGGGCATTGGTGCCAGAAGTGTGCATTGCTGAAGAATGGTGTCAATTTATGACTGAAACTCAACTATGAATAATTTTGTGCTTAAATAAATTATATTTACATATAAAGAAAATAAATTTTCCACACTCCTATATTTTCACCTCCCAATTATTCAACTAGGGCATACGGCAATTGATACGATTTATAGAACCTTTGATTCTCACATATATTTATATAGTTAACTTTAAAAATGTACAGCTAAAATTACATCTCCTGACTCTTTCTCCTAACAGTGGGAAAATTGAATTCCAAAATGTCTATATGACATTTCCAAAACCATACAATGAGTGTCAAAATCAGGACCTGAGTTCCACATTTCAATAAATGAATAATATGGAATATTCTTCAAACTTGGAAATAGTACAGCGGAGTCACCAAACAATCAAAACAAAGATTCTAATTTTGCTCATGCATTACCAAATACTAACTAAGTACTCTGAACAAAAAAAAAAAAGAGGAATATTTCAGAAGATAGAATGTGATTCTGATTTGTCATTATGCTATCTATCTATCTAAAGTTTAGGTACTGAGAGATCCCTTCTTTTTTTTTTCTTTTTTATCATTTTTGGTTTATTTGCATTTGAACTACTTTAAAAATTCTTTCAAAATTTAGTCTCCATTTTAGCAGTATTCGTCATTATTATTCATGCTGAACTCTTACTTGAAATCTATTGGGGGGGGTTTGGTCACACCTGGTGGCACTCAGGGGTTACTCCTGGTTCTGCACTCAGAAGTCACTCCTGGCAGGCTGGGGGAATATATGGGATGCTGAGATTTGAACCTGGGTCTGGCCTGTGTTGGTCTCAAGCGAAATAAATACCTTCCACCGTGCTATCGCTCTGACCCCTGATATCAATTTATTTTCATAAAATAAGCTCTTCTGGGGCCCGGAAGATAGCATGGAGGTAAGGCGTTTGCCTTTCATGCAAAAGGTCATCGGTTCGAATCCCGGTGCCCCATATGTTCCCCCATGCCTGCCAGGAGCAATTTCTGAGCATGGAGCCAGGAGTAACCCCTGAGCACTGCTGGGTGTGACCCCCCCCCCAAAAAAAAAGCTCTTCAATTGAATCACTATGAGATACAGTTACAAAGTTTTACATAATTGAGTTTATCATACAATATGCAAGACCTATTCCTTACTAATGCATGTTTCCTAACAATAATGTCCCCAAATCTGTACCGCTCTTACACCTGATCTCTCCTATACCTGCCCATATGGGAGATATTTTTCTCTACTCTTTTTATTTATATTCCTTATTATTTTAGGTACTGTAGTTTGCCATGTTCTTACTAAACTATGGAATATCTACACAATTGAATACTATGTAACTGTTTTAAAAAATGAAGTCATGAAAATTGCTTATACATGAATGGATATAGAAAGATACTGAGCAAAATGAGTCAGAAGGAGAGGAATAGACATTTACTGATTTCAATTCTATGCATATCTTAACAAAAGTCTCAAGAACCATTTTTTGGTCTCTCCTTTTTGAACTTTTACAGGTTGATCCCTTATTCTGATCGTTTTTAAATTTGATTTGCAAGTCTACTTTTTATTTTTACTTTAGATAGATAAAATAAAAACACAAATGTTAAGTTTTAGGACCAAAGTCATTTCCACTTAATGCTAATGAGCCTGCTTTGCTCCTGGTATTGTCCACTTTTTTTTTCTCAGTTTGTAGGAAGTCATAGGAAGCAGTGCTTACAAGGTAAATGCCTTACCTCTAACACCGTCACTCTGGCCCCAGGTGCAATCATTTTGATTTCCACTTAATGCTAATGAGCCTGCTTTGCCCCTGGTATTGTCCACTTTTTTTTCTCAGTTTGTAGGAAGTCAGAGGAAGCAGAACAAAATAATTCATGTTCTATGATTATGTTAAAAAAAACTAGGAAAGTAGGCAGGAGCCCCTGTCTAGAAGCTATAAATATAAATTTAAAAAAAGCAAAAAAGAAAAAGAAATAAGGGGGTGATGTGGCAAGGTGATTTTCTGTTTTGTTTTGCATAGGCTTAGTAAGTGTCGGGCAAATTAAAAAGGAAATTTCCTTGGCCTAAGGTGTCTCCATCCTTGAAGCATACTGTAAAGAAACCAACTACAGTCTCTGGAAATGTTCATTGTCAAAATCCAAGGTTTCTCTTTATGGTGCCAGAAAACATTCTGTTCAGTTGTGGTTGTCAAACTCAGCCCTCTGTAATTAGAGATCTTGGTTTTTGCACAGATCCTAGGAAGAAGTCTGAACTAGAGTCTTTCTTTATGGTCCCAGGAGAAATTCTACACACTGGCAGTTGATATATTCAGTCATCTGTAATTAGTGATGTTGGTTTTTGCATAGATCCTAGGACACAGTGTCTTTTGATTTCATCTCACCATTAAGTGATGGGGTAGGATAACCTGCCCTTAGATCAAATTGTTGCTTTTCCTAATCAACAGGATGTTGTATGAACCTACCCTGGCACAAGTTGGTACTGAAGCAGTATTAGGGCCTCCCCCAGGGGGAGTTTAATTCCTGGTGCTTGTGCAGGTAACTGTGCCATCATCAATGGTGGAAGTGAGCTTTGCTAAATGAAGATTTTGAGGTTAAATTGTGCATGAAGCATTTTAGGATAAACATAATTTTCATATCTCGAGTACTGAGCAATATGGTAGTGAGCACTATAAGAAGAGTCTACCCTCTGTAGTATCATCTATCATATCTTGTGCATTTAGGTTCCTTTCCTGAAAGGAAAGTGACAGCTTGGGCATTATCATATAATAGTAACATAGGTTGAATTGAAAAAGATGAAAAAATGGCCAGAGAGATAGTGCAGTGGTAGGGCATTTGCCTTGCAAGTGCCAGACCCAGGCCCAAAGGTGGTTTGAATCCTGCTATCCCATATGGTCTCCCATGCCTACCAGGAGCGACTTCTGAGCAGAGAGCCAAGAGTAATCCCTGAGCGCCTCAGGGTATGACCCCAAAAAACCAAAAAAAGTAAAAGATGGAAAAAAGAGAAAGGAAAACAAAAGAAAAAAGATAATAGTAATTTGCATAAACATACTCAACAAGTGGGTCGTAACAAAAATATGTGGTGTGCAGTTGCCTATTTCAGTGGTCTCTATGGTCATAAGATTTAGGTCATAGTAGAAGACATAATCAAAAAGAAATGCTTTTTGTCATTTGGATTACTATATGTGTTGGTGTTGATCTGTCAGGTTCTATTTTGTGCAGTATTCTTTTCACCCTGAACAGACAGTAGCAAGACCAAAGTTTAGTCAGGTGTGGCCCTCAACCAAAATAAAAAATAGACAATTATATTAGCTAAAGGTCCATGGTAAATTACCCATTTCATTCCTCCTTCAGAAAAAAATAAACTTTGTCATTTCCCAATGCTGGTATACTTCAGTCTCAACACACTCATTTATATTGAGTGGGTCATTTGTATTATTGCCTACTGGAGTTTTTCTTCCTTCAACTTAGTAGGAAATATTTGTGATCTTTATGACTCCAAATAAATCTACAGAATGCCTTTTGCTTGAGGCTCTCTATTTTAATTTCTAAAAAATAAATCACATCATGTTCCAAGCTATCATATTAAGATAAGCATGGATCTAAAAATAACAAATGTGTTTTAAGCCACATGTTTTCATATTAAACAGTGGTAACTTTCTCTAGGTGACCTCCAAATCCTATTGATGTTGAAACATTTTTGGTACTTTGAGAGGATTTCTTGAAGAATACAACCTGTTTAAATGGAAGTACAAATATTTTGAACTCATCTATTGATCTCCTTGCACTACTTTATTCTATTTAAGCTTCACATGGCTGCTGTGAACTCATTGATCAGAAAGGGGTTCGAATTGCTACAGCTATCTTGGAAGAAAGTGGTATATATCTTTGTACATCAGTCTAATAATTATTTTGTGGGTTTCTTAATTTAACTATTAAAAAAGCTCTAGAAGTACATTTTTCATTTCACAAATAGCTATACTAAAATTCACTAAAGAAAATAAAATGCAATAATTTGTCTCTGATCAGACCAGGCTCTCTGAGGTCTGTTCCTATTGAGAACTCAAATAAAAATATCTACTAGAAGAAGCTTTTAGTGGAGTTCTTTCGATAAATGTATCTAACTTTATTTAATAATTTAAAGAGGAGGTAAAGTCATATAGCTTTAAACAATTTACTGACCTAAACGTGTAATATTGTTACATTTGTCTATTAATGTAATAGATTATTATCTTCAAAGAAAAAATGTAGAAATGTTTGATCACAGGTAAATATTTAAATTAGGTATAACGTTTCATTGATTTTTGGTTTTATTCTCCTGCAAGACCTGGATTTAAGCATTAAACAATTACCCAAATAAATAAATATAAATAAATAAAATGACCATACAAGTCATCTATATAATCTAGGAAATTGATCAACCTTGTATATGAAATCAAGTGTCAAGCAGGATGATCCTATTGTTAAGTCAAATCAGTTATTCTGTATTTAGTTTCACTAGTCCCTCAGTTGCTGACCAAGGTCACCTTAAGACAATGATGTTACTTCAACAGAGACATCAGAGTTACAAGAGGAAACTTTAGAGTTTTCTTACTTTTCTAAAGCACCACCTCAGTCTATAGTAAGTTTTCTTTGGGCAACAGCTTAACCCATAGCCCTCCCTACCACCAACCAGGGATGACATAACCATTGAAGCATGTGGCAGTACCCAATTTCCAGAGCCCTGATTTATTCTCCCTTGTGCTGGAAGAGGGCATGACTTGGAGGCAAGACTCTCATCTTGGCAGGGGTCTGGGACTGTCTGCTTTTCTGAAATAACCCCTGGTGGGTAATTGAGAAGTGACATTAATGGGTATCCAGGGTGGCCCTTCTGTTTACACTTGCCTGAGAATACAGCTATGATTCAGAAATCCATCCCAAGGGTTGAGAGGAAGGGAAGATAATGGAAAGCTTGCTAGCCTTCATCTCCTTTGACCTCAGCAGAGCAGAGAACCATGTGCTGCGTTATTGAGTTGGCATAGCATGAGGTTAGCTTTCAGAGCTTTTATTGCTATTACAGAGCACCAAACACTCTTTGTTTGCTATACATTTCACCCCACCGACGCCTGAGATAGCCTCTTTTTTTTCTTGAAGGGATTTACAAAACAAATCACATTTCTTATTTTATCTGGTGTCCACCATTAAGAATTCATGCAGAGACATTTTACTGGTTGCCAATTAAGATCTCCCAGTGGAAATCTATGATTACAGTAAAGGCAACCTGTTTAATACTCGGCATCTCTTTAGTCTATATAAATTAACCCCATGAGGATCGAGACGTTCTAGTTTGCAAGATGCCTGGATAATTTGATTCTAAGTTCCAAGATGGATAGACATTTCTGGGCCTGATATGGAGTGCCTGTGTTTTGGTGTTTTTTTTTTAATTTCTATATTTAATTGTATAGCAATTTCCAAATAATGTAATTCTCAAATCACTAATATTTTATAAGCATATAAGATTAGAGCTCAAATAAGCTTTAGGTACTGGTACCTATTATCTCTACTCAAATTCTAAAATATACACAATTTATGAATAGTATAAGTATTTGTTATGTGGTATATTCGAAATCAATAATTAGCTCATTTAAACATTTTGCAAAATTATAAGGGATTTGTCTGCCCCATTTTCTTCCCCTACCTATCTTTAGAATTAGATACATAGTCAGAAAGTAAAACTGAACATCTTTAAGTTTTATATACTATCATAATTTATTGAAAAGAATGAACCTTAGTGAACCTTATTCCAACTAGGAATATAAATTTTCAAACTATTCTAGTCACCCTGATGATATAAAGAAGTCATAAATTCAGGGCTGGAGCAATAGCAAAGTGGTCAGGGACTTGCCTTGCATGTGGATGACCTAGGACAGCCCAGATTCAATTCTTGGCATCCTATATGGTACCCCCTAGCCTTCCAAGAGCAATTTCTGAGTGCAGAGTCAGGAGTAACTCCTGAAAACTGCCAGGTGTGGCCTCAAAACCAAAGTAATCATAAATTCTCTTCCAGAGAAGTAAGGGTTTGGTGCTTTTCTTAAATAAAAATACAATTCAGGGGCCAGAGAGATAGTATGGATGTAAGGCGTTTGCTTTTCATGCAGAAGGTCATTGGTTCGAATCCCGGAGTCCCATGTGGTCCCCTGAGCATGCCAGGAGCGATTTCTGAGCATGGAGCCAAGAGTAACCCTTAAGCACTGCCGAGTGTGACCCCAAAACCAATATATATAATTCAGATTTTTGGAATCTGATATGGAGGTTGATTGAGGTTGCTCCTCAGGACAATGGTGAGTAACTTTGAATTGTTATTTCCACATTATTACTTTCCTATTTTACCAATTACCTGGACTCTTCATTCTTCACCAATTCACTAATCCCAGTATTAGTGAAACCCAAAGTGAGGTGATGGAAATTGGAGACACCATTTACCAAAACACAGTCTTTGGGAGCTTAATCATTCATAACACACAAATAATGTGGTTTAATTTTTAAGATAATTAATCATATTTGTAGCCTATAGTTGTCATGTATAATACATATTTGTAACTTAAATTGGTTGGGGAATTCTGTCATTAAAAGTTTTTAGGCATAGTAGAATTCCATTCAGAAGAGGAATGTCTCTCTTACAAACAAGAGACTATGAGTTTGATTGTCTCACTTGCCAAGAACTATCTGTCTCACATGCCAGAGCAATCCCAGCTCTTTGGAATCCCCAGTGGCTTAATGAAGTGTCTGCTCTCTGTTGCACCACAATCAAGTATGCAACCACTGGTGGGCAACATAAGCAAGCATGTAATCAGGAGCCTATGGGCAAGGTTTAAAAAAAAATCAGGAGTGTTGAATCTTGGTCACCAGAAAAGCAACAGAGAAAGGGAAAAAGAAGGGGAAAATAATGAGATAATTACTCTTAAAGCAAATATTTAAGACATGATTTTAGTATAGTTAAATTTCACCACAGGTAACCTTTATGTTTTCTTTAATGATCTGTAACATAATAAGCTACAGTTTTAGTGCTGCTTGGAAAAATGTTTGCGTGGCTGAATTTTAGATTACTAGTTCTCAATGGGTACGATTTTTTTTTTTTGAGGAGAATAAATATCTGACAGATTTCTGTGGTCTTTGGGGTTGTCTTGATGGTGTATTACTGTGGCATCTAATAAGCAGTAGTTAGAGATGATATTAAACTTTTTCGATACATTGGTACAGTCCCTTCTCCCTCTACAAAATAATGGATGATCTACTAAATGCCAAGAGTGCCTTAATTAAAAACTACTATGCTATATCAAATTTATCATAATGAAAGTTTTGTGAATCAGAGTCTGTAAATAGATAGCCATTTTTTGTGCTTTCAAGAGAGTTTGTCATTTGGTTCTTTACAAACTTAAGGGCTACTGATAACACTGTCTCCAAACTGAGTTATGAAAATCCAAAGTAAACACTTTGACATCATCTGGTTGAGTTATTGGTAAGTTATATATTTGTTATATGTTAGAAGTTGGTTTTTGTTATATGTTAGTTATTTCAACTTCTTACATAGTTCCACTACAATTTTCTATGACAGATACTACATAACCTAGCAGTATAATGTATATGTGTTATAGATATTTATTATTTCCTATAAATATTTTAGAGATTAGATTTCATATTCTTTATGTACCCCATCATATTAAATATAAGCAATACATTCTTTTTTCAGATAAGAATCTCAGTTTCAGAAATCTTAACCAATAACCAATTTGATTAAAAGAGAATAAGAGGGGCTGGAGAGATAGCATGGAGGTAAGGTATTTGCCTTCCATGCAGAAGGTCGGTGTTCGAATCCCGGCATCCCATATGGTCCTCCGAGCCTGCCAGGAGCAATTTCTGAGCATAAAGCCAGGAGTAACCCCTGAGCACTGCTGGGTGTGACCCAAAAAACAAAAAATAAATAAATAAATAAATAAAAATAAAAAAGAGAATAAGTATCAGTATGTCAAAATCTCTAATCCAGTACTAATAGTATTATTCAGTTTTCAATTTTTATACATAGGTTCACATATGTAAAGTGGAAGAGTAATTGACATTATAAATATTCCTGAATTTAAAATTGTATTTTCCAATTATTTGTATTTGTTCAAAATTGATTTGAAATAAAATGGACAAACACCTTCAATAATTTTATTTTTTCTTTGCTTTTCTTTTTTTGTGTGTTTTGTTTATTTTTAGTTCAGACTAAGCTGTGCTCAGAAATTAATCATACTACTAAGGGTTCTCAGAAAACAATATGTGGTACCAGGAATCAAATTTGGGTATATTACATGCAAGGGAAATAGCTTGTCCCCTGTATAATCTCACTGCCCTTTTCATTATTTTCCTACAAACATTTTAATAAAATATAGTTAATAAAATCAGAAATAATCATATCTTGGTAGTATATTCTGATATGTTTTTTTCTGATAACAAGAAAATGCAATCGAAACAAGTAATGCACTCAGAAATCTGACACAAAAATTTATATAGATCAAGTAGAATATTTTTTCATAGTCTAAACTTTCTATGTTAAAACCAATATTAGACATTTGTTTCTATTTTATATCAAATAATAAATATATTGTCATCATGCTAATTTTGCTTTATTTTAAACATCAAACAAAATATAGAGCAAATTAAACTATCCAGTATTTATATTAAATATTTTACTGTATTATAAATAAATCTTTATTCCACACTACTATTCAGATGATTTCACAAAAGTTTTCTCTATTGGGGTTAAAAATGAGCTATCCTGGAACTTCATAAATGTCCTTGCAATTTAAAAAATCAGATGAGAGGCCTATTTTTTGTAGAGTATTAAGCAGGATTCCCCAAATAACCAGTATCTTGGGAATCTGAATATAGCAACTTATAATAAGCAGATAATACACTATGAAATTATTAAACTTATGAAAACATTAGTCCATTTCACGAAAATAAAATTTTAATGTTTTTACCCATTTTTTTGTTATTATCTGTTCAATTATTTTATTCTTCACTAAGAGCAATAACAGAATGGCATGTGTCTACCAAAATTTTAAGTCAGTCCTCAAAGTCTGTGGCTATAACTTAGTGATAATCACATTAATCATAACATCTAGATATTCAAATGAAAAACCAAGAGTTGGTATTGGCAGTAATGGCATATAACTTACTCCATAAGAATTGTAGCACCTACAAAGACTTTATGAGACCAGAGGAAAAGTTTATACAGTTTATTGAGCATATCTGTTTAACTTCAGACAAGTCAGTTGTACTTGATTTTATAACATGCTATTCCCATGATCCTCTGTACCTCATATATTATTTTCTAACTAGAAAAAGCATTTAAAAATTTAATCATAACCAGAAATAAGTTCCCACACTGTTCACTGTCACATATCAGTCACCAAAAGCAATTTAACTATAGTTGCAGTTATGATATTGTAGAACCTTTATAAAAGCTGATCCTTTTAAGGCAGTGAAGATCTTTTTGCAAAATATAATCAGGTATAATTTCATGATTCAGTAAATAGAATATAAATTTGCTATTATTGGTTTGAATTTTCATTTCAATACTACCTATTTTCATTTTCTCCTGGTAGTTACTCTGACTATTCAAATGCTATTATTGCCCTGCATTGTTATTTAAATGAAGTTTTAGTAGATCCACTGACACTTGATGCAATTTGTTTCTTCACCTCAGCAATAATTCAATTTATGAAGGAAATGGAAGGGACTTCACAAAAAGTTCTGAGTTATTGTAGTCTATGCCACAAGAGGAATATTAATTTAATCATAACAGAAGAGACCAAAAGATTGTGATTACAACTTTTACAAAGGGAAAAAGTATCCTTTTCTACACAGGTTTTGGTTAAAAGACCTCAGACCATATGACTCTCTAAGATGCATATAATAAACTTTCTATACAAATTAATCTCTTCATTTTTTCATCAGAAGGTTTTCAACATTTTTGCATATTTGAATCCATGAGATATAAAAACAAATATTCTACAGTAATAGTCAAAATGTTAAAATTAACTCTTCAACATACTTGATAATAGACCTATGAATAATATAATTGAAGACAGATACAATCATAACTGTATTGTAGCTGGTTCCTGTCACTTATTATACTGGTCAGCAAAAACAATTAGCAATATCAGATTAGAGCCCTTATATCTAACAAATGTTCACCAAGTTATATATAACTAGTATGTTTAAAAATATTTCAATTAAGTCAATACAGAATATACTAATTTCCTACCTAGTGAAAAAATATGAATCTAAACTACTGTATTAGAGAATTATCTGAAAGACTTATAATAAGTTAACATGAAATAAATTAGAAAGTTAGCTGACAGACTCAAATGCACTTTCAATATATCCTAGAAGCCATTTTTCTATGTAATGAAATAGATTGTTATTATTTGCTATAACCATGAACCTATTTTCTAGAAAGAAAAACACTACCAAGAGCTATCAAATACTTTATTTGATAATGGTAATTAAGTAATCAAATCTCAAAAAAAAGAAATCAAATCTCAATATTATCATAATTTGCAACAAGGCTGTATAAAGGTATATTAGAAGTAGGTTCAGACACCAGTGGTGATGAATATAGATGAGAAGTGAAGAAATTTACAGTGTCAGCAAATACTCACTTGTTAGCCCTGTATCCAGAGGATATTCTCCTCTGTGTTATGAGAAGTTAAGAATTAAATTATTTAGACCACATTCATATTTCTATTTGTGGAAATAAATTATAATTAATTTCTATCAATGTACTGGACTTTGATTCTGGAAATTATGAGCACTAAGATGTCAAAAGGAGATATTTTTGTCCAATATAAAGCAAAACAATGCATCAGTTTCTTTATGTACAGAAAACATACCATCATTATGCCTACATTATAGAGATGTGATCTTCAACAAGGCAATGCATAAAAGTCTTTGGTATCTAGAGACCTCATGTGTGTATATATATATATACATATATATATATATATTCCTCTAAAAAATTAAAACAATAAGAGTTCTAAGCCTGACTATTCTAAATTATTCAAAATTTCAGTTTTAGTTTCTTAAAGTTTGCTTTGTAGCCTTGGACAAATTAGTTCCATGACCTTGCATTAAAGCACAATTTCTACTATTCTTGCTCAACACAGGTCCTTGACTCAAGGACAAATTACAGCACTGTTGCTAAACTTTAATTAAATGAACATAATTTTGTGGTTAACTGCTGGTAATATTTGCCCCCAAAAGTGCTTTGGGCACCAAGTGAAGAAGAGATCATTTTCCAACTTCTGCTTCTGTGATCAAGACCAAAGCTACAGAGGCTGCTGCTAGTAGTGAGGTACATGGATTTAACTCACCTCCAGAGATTATTGTGTTGCTCCTCGAGTTGAGTTAACAGATGCTCAATATATTTATTAGAGTCCATGTGTTCCTGCATATAAAGAAACAAAGTCAAATGAAATCATTGCAACAATGATCAAAATACTAGACTGTCTACAAGGAAGATTTCTGAAAGGATGAAAGGATGATTCCTTAGCTCCTCCCTTTTCAGAGAGTTCATTCTTCCATGCAGTTAATTTGAATATGAGTAATACTTTCCTCATCTCCTGTGATCTTTCTATAAACAGCATTGATGAAAACTGAGGTTCTCTAAAGTTCACATAAAATATATTTATTCAAAGAAATAACTGACTTTCACAGCTATCTACAATGGACTCATATTTACTGTCTGAAGATGACCAAGCATTAGAATAAAGAATAAAATACAGGTTTAGATTATTCTGTTGGGTATAATGAAGATAATAGGTGGTATTATAAGGGTATTTCAACATTCTAAAGTATGAAAGATACAGGCAAAAAGAAAAGAAATGGCAAGATTTCATCCAAGTGCAGAGAACCGCAAATTACCTAAAAGGCACTAATTATTTGGAGAACTCGAGTTCTACAAATATAAATGCATAGACAGTAGAACGAATGGCTTACTTATTGCAGAATACGGATGGATCCATTTCAATTGAGTAAATTGCAAACATAAAACTAGGAACAATAGGGGCCAGAGGTGTGGTGTGATAAGGCTTCTCTCTTGATCGCGCTAGCCTAGGACGAACCCTGGCGTCCCATATGGTACTCCAAGCCAAGAGCAATTTCTGAGCTCGTAGCCAGGAGTAACTCCTGAGCGTCCCGGGTGTGTCCAAAAATAAAAACAAAAAACCCGAACAAACAATAAAGGGAACTATGAAACTACATGTGTCATGAGAACTCTAGACTGGTTCACAAGAAAACATGAAGACATTTTAGAAAGAGCTTTGACATTTTCAGTGGCATTAGTGCAGGGTTTCTCTGGAATGTTCTTTTTTGTTTTGTTTTGTTTTGGTTTGGTTTTGGGTCACACTTGGCAGCGCTCAGGGGTTCCTCCTGGCTCTATGCTCAGAAATCGCTCCTGGCATGCTCAGGGGACCATATGGGATGCCGGAATTCGAACCCCCTACCTTCTGCATGCAAGGCAAACGCCTTATCTCCCTGCTATCTCTCTGGCCCCCTCTGGAATGTATTTAACAATTGAGTAGAATATGAAGTGAGCAGCTTTGTTTGTTTCTTTTAGTGAAAACCTGGGTGGGCTGAAAAGTCTATGAAATTAAGTAAAAGTAAGCAGGTGAATTAATTTTTTCAGGAAAATATAAACAACAAAAGCACTGTTGAAAACAGTTTATATCTACATGCTAATCTTCATTGTAAGATAACTGCCTCTCAGGAAATAATGCTTTAAATAAGAGCAAGCAATAGCATTTTGTGTATTGCCACTGAATCTGTCATACTAAAGTTTACTTCTCAGTATCACACTAAGAAACACAATTTTCCCAGCCTGCCAAATATAAACTCAGTAGTCTTGTCATTTCAATGGTATGATTCATTTAGGGTATGCAATGTAGTTAGTACAGACTAAAAGTGCTGTAACCTATAAAACTTACCCACATCTCCATTTCCCTTGGTGTTAATGCTCACTGACTGTAACATATTATTTATTAAATCTGTCAGGTTCCCAGGTCTTGCTTATCTCAGCATGTACTTTCCATATCACTCAGCACAAAGATTTTATTGGAAGAAAAGTTATTAAGTTGAACAATTTGTTTTCTTATTACAATAACCACATTATATTCAATCAAACTGATGATAAAATAGAATTGATAATGAACACATATACTATTCTGTGGAAGACAAAGAATTAAGAAAAAATTTAAAGCATACACGATGGATATTTGGTTAAAATATTTAGGCCTGTCTCACAATCATAGCTTTGAGTATTTGACACGATTTGAAATATATACACTTATTGAAAAGATCATTACTAAAATATTTTAGAATGGAGAATTGTTTATGCACATTAAAATGGTTAATCATATTCCAGAGAAAGTTTATTCAGATTTATTCATAAACTTGCTGTTATAGAAAAGAATAAAAATAGTATGGGAACGGGAAAAGTGAGATTACAAGCATCCAAAGAATCAAATAGGCTTCCTACTAAAGAGCTAAAAATAGTTCTTCTATAGTTTCCAGCCTCCCCATATGTCTGTTGAGATGACACACATAGACAGATATTTGAACTATATATATAGTTCACCCATAAATATCCCTATCAAGTACTGATATGTAACAGAACAACAAAAAACCATTATCAGATATGACTAAATTCAGAATATTATTTAGTTATGTTAAAATGCATTTTTAATTCTTAGTATATGCATAAAATATATATGTATCTACATGCATGTGCCTAAATACAAAAATAAATAGTATATTAAATATGCATGCGATTTTGTTCATAATTACACACGCACAATATTATGTAATAAAATTTAAAATATTTTACAGATGTGAAATTTTGTTTAAAAATAAGTATATTAATTATAAATAAAAATTATGGGGACTGATTTTTTCTTTTTTTTTTTTTTTTGGTTTTTAGGCCATACCCGGTGACGCTCAGGGGTTACTCCTGCTATGCGCTCAGAAGTCGCTCCTGGCTTGGGGGACCATATGGGAACCGGGGGATCGAATTGCGGTCCATCCTACCCTAGCGCAGACAAGGCAGGCACCTTACCTCCAGCGCCACCGCCCAGCCCCTGAGGACTGATTTTATACAGAGGGTATATTACATAACTTTGTAGCTGACAAAGGGAAAGAATAAGAAAAAGAAGAAATCAATAAGATAAAAATGATTTATACTAAAGGAGCAAAATTATTTTCCATACTAAAGCTTAAGTAAAGATTATTTGCCTGAAGGTGATAATTAGGTAAAGTAGTTTTGTATTACCATAAAATTTGGAATACCAGTGATCTAGAAAGTCTATGTTTAGGTGTCATTCCTGATAAAAATTAAATTAAAAGCAAGTGATGAATAAAAGTATTTATTATAATATGTAAAAGGGTATATATTAGCTTCCAAAAATTTAAAGAATGTTTAAAATAATTTTCAGACACAAAAGAGAAAAGAGCCCGAAGTTACAGCTCACCTCATGGAACTCACCACAAACAAGGATGAGTTTAGTTAGCATGGAGGTAAGGCATTTGCCTTTCATGCAGAAGGACAGTGGTTCGAATCCCAGCATCCCATTTGGTCCCCTGTGCCTGCCAGGGGTGATTTCTGAGCACAGAGCCAGGAGTAACCCCTAAGCACTGCTGGGTGTGACCCAAAAACCAAAAAAAAAAAAAAAAAACCAAAAAAAAATCCAAAAACCAAAAAAAAAACTACGTTTTGAACTATCCTAATAATGAGAATGTACGAGGGAAATAGAAAACCTGTCAAGAGTACAGGCGGGGGTTGGGTGGGGAGGAGGGAGATTTGGGACATTGGTGATGGGAATGTTGCACTGGTGTTGGGTGGTGTTCTTTACATGACTGAAACCCAAACACAATCATGTATGTAATCAAGTTGTTTAAATAATAAAAAAAGAATGTTACTACTATAAAAGATAATGAAAGGACTTGATTTTTGGTGATTCTACAACCACCCACTGGTCCTTGAGGAAAATAAAAGAAAAAAAAAGCAGCAAATATGCCAGAAGAGTAAAAATAAATAAGAGAAAGAAAAGAGATTTCAAAATTCAATACACAAGGGAGAACATTTCTACAACAGGATATTAAATAGATGATTTGGAATACTTAGAAATGTCATGCTGTGGGGCCAGAGAGATAGCATAGTGGTAGGGAGTTTACCTTGCATGCAACTAACCCAGGACAGATGGTGGGTTTTTTCTTTTTGTGTGCGTGCATAATGACTTTTATTTTTATTTTTTTTAATATTTTTTTATTTTTTGATGAAAATGCATCACATAGTTGACATAACTGATCATAATACAATTGTAGGCAGTGGTTTTAATCCCAGCATCCCATATGGTCCCTTGAGCATGCCAGGAGTGATTTCTGAGGGCAGAGTCAGGAGTGACTCCTGAGCACTACAAGGTGTGACCAAGAACAACAACAGCAACAACAAAGGAAAACAAAGCAAAGAAAAAGAAATGTCATGCTCAGAGTCCTATGCTTTCAATAACATGTTAAATGAAATGCAGCTTATATTTTAAATCATGTATTTATGACTAATTCCTTAATGATCCTATTTGGTTGTCTATTATTTACCTAAAAACTATGTAAAAGAACTAAAGGAAAGTTTATTCCTGACTGATATTTTTGACTTTTAATTTTTAATAATATAATAGTACAAGTGATGTGTATTCAGGATAATTAATGTTCAAAATTTGAGCTATAGCATTCTTGTTTTAATTTTGAGCATAATATTCAAATCTATACATTATATGTGCTTGCAGTAAGCTTGATTAGTCCTAATCCTTTCCTGAGTAATAGAGATGGGTAAGAGGAAGGCTGTAGATTATGTTTGTAAGGTTACTAATAATCTTTTCATTTCACATAAGTGACCTTTAATATTCTATTTTGTAGTGTAGATATATAATCACCTTATCAAGATTTTTTAATTCATAATGGGATTTAGGAGATACTATTATTCAATAAATTGAGAACAGTCTATATTTAATTTGACTATAAAGACATTTTAAAAGGTATTTAAATATGTTTATGGTATCTTTGTGCATATGGTAGAAGAAATAATAATAAATGATATAACAGTTATAAATAGGAAGGAGGTCTTAGAGATTAAGGACCTGTAGAAAATATGTAGTAGTTTTTCTACAAAAAAAATTAAAGACTATAATATTCATGCTGAAAAAAAAAGAATGTTTAAAATAAATCAGTGTAAATTTATGCAGCTGTTTTATGTTTTTGCTTGTTTTTGTTTTGGACCTCAACTAGTGACGCTCAGGGGTTACTTCTGGCTATGCATTCAGAAATCGCTCCTGGCATGGGGGACCATATGGGACACCTGATCCAACAGAGGTTCATCCTGGGTCAGCCACGTGCAAGGCAAATACCCTACTGTGGCACTATTGCTCGGGCCCTTGCAGTTGTATTTTTTCATATTGATCATTATAAAATTTGAAAACAATATAATGTTAAACATAAAACTATATAATATTTTATAATCTTTTTACAAATATAAAACTCAAGAAAGATAAAACAGCTTGTGACATATATTATGGGCTTTTAAATTTCTTCTATATATATTTCTTTCATAATTTTAATATTTCATGCTAATCCTACAAATTTAAGATGGTTATCTACAAATGCACAGCTCCAGAGTGTAAAATAAAGAAAAGTTAAATTATACTTATGTCTTAGAAAAACTATATATAATGCAAGAGTTCCTTTTGCCCTTATATAATTCTAAAGTTAAACTGGATCTTGTGACAATGTTATTTCTCTCCTAATTTTTTTCCTCCCTAGCCTTTTTCCACTTGTTCTTGTTTTGTTAATAGCATTTAATCTAAGTGAAGACTGATGGAGTAAACCAAAACATATTGCTACACAAAAACATATTTTGTTATGTGTTTTTAAAATTTTACAAAGTTGCAGCATTAAAAAGACTGTTTCTTGACCAAATTTCTGCAAATAATAATCAATTTTGATATTATTTAAGGGAATTTGACTTTCACTTATTTATTTATTTATTTATTTTGGTTTTTGTGTCATACCCAGCAGTGCTCAGGGGTTACTCCTGGCTCCATGCTCAGAAATCGCTCCTGGCAGGCACGGGGGACCATATGGGGCACTGGGATTTGAACCGATGACCTTTGCATGAAAGGCAAATGCCTTACCTCCATGCTATCTCCAGAGCCCCTGACTTTCACTTATTTAATGCAGGGATTTTAGGGCAATTAGTGTGAAACTTTTAAGACAATCAGAGACTCACAGATATTGAAAACTGCATATATCTATAATATACTCCTATTTAATGTGAATATCTTATCATTTAATCTAGTTAAATTCTAAGTAAAGCTCATTATAACTGAATTATAAAAATATGACAAACTGATATAGCATTTGTCTTAAAAAGGGTATTAAAACCACAGTATCTAAAAAATAACAAAAGAAAGAGAGAAAAGAAAATGTCCATCAAAGAGGCAAGCAGGGGAGGGGGCAAGGGAAGCTGCCAAATATACAAGGTAAAATTTGAGGTTGGGTGAAGTTTTGATGTTTAAAGCAGTTGTTCCCTCTGACCAGTTGTCCCAACAACACTTGTTAAAGAGGCTGTCTTCGCTCCATTTTTCTTTTCTTGACCATTTATCAAAGATTAATTGATTGTATATCTGGTGGTCACCCTGGTAATGCTCAAGTCTATTCCACTGACATGAAGGTCTTTCTTTATTCCAATACTATGCTGTTTCAATGACTGTTGCTTTGTAGTACAGATTAAACTTGGGTAAAGTCATGTCTCCACTTTCTTTTTTCTAAGGGTCACTTTAGCTATTCGTGAGTATTTATTGATCCAAAAGAATTTCATTAGTGTTTGATCCACTTCTTCGAAGAATGCCATGGGTATCCTTAGAGGAACTACATTAAAACTAAACAGTACTTTGGGGAGTGTTGCCATTTTAATTATGTTATTCCTCCCAGTACATGAACAAGGTATGTGTCTCCATTTCCTTGTGTTCTCTTTTATTTCTTGATACAGTGTTTTGTAGTTCTCTTTATCTAGGGTTGAGCATAAGCCAAGAAAGAAAAAAGATTATGATAGAGAGGAAAGAGAGACTTGTGCCTTAGATACAGTTTCAAGAAGGTAGCACCAAATATAATGAGCAACTAACACATGATCTAAAAGTTGTTCTGATAAGACAAATTTTATTGAAGTGGGTGAACCCAATTTTTCAGTAAAGAGATAAAAAAGAGAAAATTCAATTTCTGTAGTGGCAAGTACAAATAAAACGTTTCTAGAATCTATTTTGTGGATCTTTTTTTTTTTTTTTTTTTTTTGGTTTTTGGGTCACACCCGGCAGTGCTCAGGGGTTACTCCTGGCTCCATGCTCAGAAATTGCTCCTGGCAGGCACGGGAGACCATATGGGGCACCGGGATTCGAACCAATGACCTTTTGCATGAAAGGCAAACGCTTTACCTCCATGCTATCTCCCGGGCCCCTATTTTGTGGATCTTAAGGTTAAGTGCCTTTAATAAATTTAGATGCATTTGAAAAAAAAAATGGTGTATTCCAGGTTCTTTACAGAAATCTTGATTCTTTAAATCTGAGGCTCTATTGAAGTGCAGAGATCTAATTTTATTAGGAGGAAGTATTATTAACTGTTATTCTTACATATCTTTGAAAAATGATGTACCAAATGGATGTTTTTAGTAATATATTATAAATAATGCAACAATTATGGGATTGGTGAGGTGGCGCTAGACGTAAGGTATCTGCTTTGCAAGCGCTAGCCAAGGAAGGACAGCAGTTCGATTCTCCTGGCGTCCCATATGGTCCCCCCAAGCCAGGGGCAATTTCTGATTGCTTAGCCAGAAATAACCCCTGACATCAAATGGGTGTGCCCCCTCCCCCCAAAAAACAAAACAAAAACAAAAACAAAAAAAAGAAATAGTGCAACAATTAACAATCAAACAAATAACCACCATTTTTCCCCAAAACATCCATATCAGCTAGATTACAAGCTGAATTTGGGTCTCAGAGTCTATTGACAATCCCACATTATTCGGGAATCCAACTGAATATAAAGATGTTTTACACAAAGAACTGATACACCTTTCTATGACAAAATCAGACTTGCCTTTTCTAGGAATATCCCCTTTTCCACACAAGAGAGCATTAAAAATAATTTGGTTTCACATTCATCTTTGGCCTATTTCTTGAGGGAAGCTTCCTGTTGTTTCCTACTGGGCAAAGGAATTATGCATTTATGCATTAACACATAGCCTTGTTTGGATTTTATTTTTTTTAGCCTGAGAGGATTTGTATATTTCAAGATTTGAGAATGTTGCCTATTGAACTTCATTTCTCATTTATGAGTACTGCTCACAAAGCATACCAGATGACTTACTGTATTTCTCTTGGGGCAAGGTATTTCAATAACTCTCTCTTACTTCTTCACTGTAAAGGTATATACCACTGAGGTCCAGTGCACACTAACATCTATATTTTCACCGTAAAAATGTAGAAAGTAATGGACCTGATCTTGAGTGCTCCTCACTCACATCCAGCTTCAGGCTATCATCTTATATATGTATTTAAACAGTTATACTTACTTTGATAAAGAGAAATAGTAGTTTGGTATTTTGCATTTTCAGAAACAAAAAGGCAGAAGAACATACAGAGTTCTGATCTTGAATACTGTATTTTTCTTATATCCTTAATTTTGTTCTCTCTATATTTATAAAGTGTTATTTTAGGGGAGACTATTGATGACACCCCATCAAACTTCTCAAGCTGTAGATCCTGAAAATATATATACTGTATCCAATGAACACGTTTTTCAAGTTCTGCAGAGATTGTATTCACCTGCCCACAATGCTATACCACCAGTGCAAAATATTAAAAAGCAAAAAAGTTGTGAGAGTTTCTAGAAATCAAGGATTTTAAAATAATTGATAAATCATACAAAAATATAGCCCTTAACACTACCAGGAGATAATCACTTTAGTCTCAGATTAAGCAGTGTACAAACAGCCTCATGGGCCGCAGTTTACATATGAAATCAAACACAGTATTCTATGTCATATGACAGTAATAGAATAAAGTATTCTAATTTATACACAGTATTCTCACACACGTGCTAAAAGTCAATAGCAGAATGCAGGACATGAAAAAAATCTTCCTCTACTGAATATAATTTTACTTGATGAGGTAGCATAAGGCCAAACTTAGAGTATTGGCTCAGTCTGGGAATGGTAGTTCCAAGGAGTGAATTTATAGGTTACTTTTTAGTTCTACTCAGTAGAATAGTCTTCTCAATCTGGACAGTCAGCTTGGAGAGACTTCTAAAGTATCTTGAGGATCCCTGGGCTATTTTTTTTATCAGTTTAGGTAATCTTAGAGCTGAATATACTTGAACTCACATAACATCTTTAATAAGTCAGTCAACAGAAAGAACGTTTGCTTTGTGAAGAACATTTATTTCAGTAATTCACTAAGATTCTCTATATCAAAAAAGTACTGGTATATGACTGTCACATATGAACTTTATCATTTTCCTAAAATTATTGATAATCAGGAAAATACACGGATGCACTAGGACATTAGATAGTTAAGAGGAATTGCTTGCTATTTGGGCAATAGGTCACTCACTGCTTTCAGGAAATATAGTAAGAAGCTCTTCTTCCAAATATTAGTCTTATAGTATTATCTCTACCAAAAGAAATAGGGAAAGTAGCAGTGATTAAAAAAATGGTCCTGGAACCAGAGCAATAGTAGAGTAGGGAGAGCATGTATGTAACCAACCCAGGTTTGAGCCCTGGCATCCTATATGGTCCCCTGAAGTACAGAGGCCCTGAGTGCTGCCAGATTTAGTCTGAAAATCAATGTTTATAATACATATTATTTTATATTTTATATTATGTAATTACATTATATAACATCATATATGATATAAATATAAGAGATATAATATAAATATAAGAAAGAGTTAGGCTGTTCAAATATTTACATAGTACACCCAATTTTGATCCCTGGCATTACAACATGTAGTACCTAAACACTGCCATAAGTGCTCCTTGAGTTTAAAGCCAGGAGTATGCCTTCAAGCAAAGCTCACTGTGAACCAAGAAATAATTAACTTCTGAGACTACAATTATTTTTCAACTCTCTCCAGAGACCCTATAGAAGAAAGAAACCTCTAACCCTACTTGATTATCTGTTTCAGGATAAATGACTTCCTGATGAATTATGACAAGGCAATCAGCTGTCAGACTTACAGGGAAGATCTTGACATGTTTCTGAAATATGGAGAAAGATGTTTAAGTGGAAAACAACTTAAATTAAAAACTTGGTAGCTAACTTTCGTTTTTCTCAGAGAATTAAAAGCAGTTCATTTCCTGATATTTTCTAACCTTCAAATTTGTGGCAAGATATGCAAATAAGAATTGTCATAATCTTCCAAACTTTCCCAAATACCTTGTGATTGAAAATGGTCACAGCTTCTAATTAAAAAGTTCTTTTATTAGTGGTAGCCTGGAGGGTTAATACAGAGATGGAAATATAATTTTTCTTTAATTTGAAAGGTAATTTAAAATTCACTTTGCATTGATAGTGGAAAGTCTCTGACTTTCTGAGGAGAAAAGTATTTTCCCTCTTGAAGGATAAGACAAATTAAGTATATGTTAAAATATGCTTACAGGCCTATTAGATCCCCAGTGAAAAATATAGAGAAATACTATAATGCATAGCAACTCTTCATTTAGAAAATTCTTGTGCCCAGACTTACTATCCCAGCACTAATTTATCCCTGAAAGAAAAACAAAGTTGTTAAGCAGTAGCTCATCACTATCATCACCAAATACCCATTGGCACTCCTTGTTTCTCTGATATGCTACGAAAATGATATTTAGTTTTTGTTTTTGGAACAAATTGTTCAGAGTTTACTTCTGGCTTTGCACTCATAGATGACTCCTGGTAAGGTTCAGGAAGGACATCACATGGGAATGTGGGTTGTCTACATGCACAGCAAGAGCCTTACTCCTATACTATCTCTCCATCCCTCATTTTTTTTAAAGAATCATGGTCTACAAGAATATTGATAGTTAATTTGTAAACATATTTTAATCATTTAGCACCACTATTACCAGCTTCCCTCCTCTACTGTCCCCAAGTTTCCTTTTACCCTTCCCCAGCCTGCCACCTTGACAGGTACATTATAGTGTAGAGGTTGTTGTTTTGATCTCATGTTTTCAGTGTTGTTGACTCTGTGGTTTGGGTAAATAAATTCCCCACACTATGAATATAACCAAAGCCTCTGATTCCCCATCATTGCCCTTTCTCATCTTTTTACTACCCCTAAAATCCAATCCACCGAGACATTCTTCTAACAATTAGGATCCTATTCACACTTGAGTCTTCTGATTAATGACATTAGTCCAGCTGAAAACTTATTAGAAGTACAATTTCTCAAATCTTTCCAATACCCACTGACTCAAACCCAGAAAGATGGAGTGAGGTATAAACTTTCTTATGATAAGATCTCAGGGGCTTCTAATTCATTCCATTTTAAGAACTGATGTTCAACAGTTAATTAATGAGTGGCCCATCTTATACCCTTATGTTCCTTACTCATGCATACCCTCAAATGAAAGATTGATTATGAACTTGAGTGATTAGTCAACTCTTGAGTTGCCTTCAGCATTGAGTAACTATTTGAAGTTTCTTTGAAAACATCTAATTTTTGATGACTTACTTCATTTCATCAGGTGAAAAATAATCTATGATTAATTAAAATAAATGTACCAAGCCAGCAATAGCTTTACTGCTGCAAAGCCGATGTACTAATGACATAGATGCCATTTCAAATATCAGAATGAGTGCAATATTCATGATAAATATACTGGTAGCATTGCACCTGTGGTGTTACTTTTTTTTTTTTATAAAGAAGCATTTCCTCTGAAAATTTGCAAGGAATCCATTCAATCAATGAGTTGCACAAAACATGAGTTCTGAGAGTTAAGAAATAAGTTTCTACTGGATAATTATTCAAATAGGGACCCCATTTCACAAAAGAAACGCATATTGTTGTAATTACAGACAGTTCATTTAACCTGTAAAACATCTTGATTCTTTTTTTATGAAAATTAGCCAAACACAGATTAGACAGTTGTATAAATCAATTTAGAAAGACAATTTCCTATGATGAAGCTGTTAAGGAGTCAAAAAGAACATCATAAAGTTTATGTAAATAATTTTGGAAACTTGTTCTGTGTATGAAAATGTCACCTAATTAGTTATCCTGCCTTTAATGTAAAGTTAAATTTCTATAAGAATGAATCACACTTAGAGAATAAGGCTGGTTAACATAAAAAGGATCCTCATTTTTAGGACTAAAAGACTGCAGATAGAGGATAAACTGCAAGTGAATCTAATTTCAGTTACATTAATGTAATTTGTTCTGGTCAAACTAAACCAACTGCAACGAGGTTGGAGTGTCCTACTGACTGGAGCAAAAAAACAAAAAACAAGAAATAGAAGCAATAGCACAACTGCTTTTATATTAGTCTGTCTCTGCTATAATAACCAGTTAGTATCCTTTTGTATCTAATTATTTCAGTGGAACTAAATGTTATCATTTACTATTTAGCAGAAAAACAAAGCCAGAATTTTGTCTGGGAAAACCTCTAAAAACCTAATTGTAATTATATAATAATTTATATTTGACAGTTTTTATCTAATAATATTACTGCAAACATATAAAAGCCAGAACATAAAAAAGACCCAAATCTACAAAAATAAAAACATTTAAAATGTCTGAGAATTTTAGAAAGGTTTTATTTACCCAGTAAGCATTTGCTCCATGTTTCACTGAAATATCCATTATCTATAGAGCTTATCTCATCCCCCACCATGTTTTTGTTACATTTGCTACTTCCCTTTTAAGTCAGTGTTTTGGAACTTACTTCAGGAGATGATAAATGCTAAAACATGTCGAAAGATGCTGGGTTAAAATAAGTAAAGGATGAATACCTGTATTATTATTTATACTCAACACTGTTGACATACTAGACTAAAACAAAACTTTGTTCTACCCAACATATAAGGGCCCTCATCAGCACCAAATGTGCCTCAAACAGTTTCCTGTACTGCCAATCCCTTATATACAGTTGGGGTGGGAGTGGAAGACAGTGTTGGCAATATAATGAATGGGTAGATCCAGGAGAAATGTTTTAGTAATGCTTTGGTTTACTCTTACAGAGAGGCAGATCAACTTAGTCATTTATACTGTGATATTTTTTTTTATTTTATAACAGACTTTTTTTTTGGGGGGGGGAACACACCCATGGGTGCTCAGGGATTACTCTTGGATCTTGCTCAGAAATTATCCCTGGAAGTCTAAGCGAACCATATGAGATGCCAGGGATCTAACCCAGGTTGGCCAGGTACAAGGCAAACTCACTACCTGCTGTGTTATTATTCTTTCTTGAATTTATAATTGATTTTTTTTATTTTTTAGTTTTGGGGCCACACCAGGTGATGCTCAGGGATTACTCCTTGCTATGCACTCAGAAATTACTCCTGGCTTGGGGGACCATATGGGACACCAAGGGATTGAACCTTGGTCAGGCCTAGGTTAGTGTGTACAAGGCAAATGCCCGACCACTTGTGCCACTCTTCTGGTCCCTATAATTGATTTTTAACATGTGCTTTAATGAGATGGTTTTTTGAGAGTATGGAAAGTTTTAAAAGATGCCCCAAATGCATTTAGATTGAGTTTTCTGTTCCAACCAAGCTAAGAAATTGCTGATTTTAGAAAACTCCCAGTAGCCTCACTGAGAAAATATCATAATGTGCCTGTACTCCCTAATATTCTTGTTGTACTCAACTTCCTTTAAAGTACCATAGTTTTTGTATTACAAGACATACTTTTCCCCCAAAAGATGGGGGAAATGTCTATGAATCTTATGGAGTGAGTACTGCCTAAGCTGAAGCCTTAGTGCAGAGGAGGAGAACATACACTAACTACTTGACATGGCAGTGTTATGCCCCCTTTATTGCGCAGACATACCACATGGTATCCAAACAATCAGGTTAATGTACTTTGACAGATGCCCTTTAACAGATGAATGGCTAAAGAAACTGTGATACATATATACAATGGAATATTATGCAGCTGTCAGGAGAGATGAAGTCATGAAATTTTCCTATACATGGAATTTATTATGTTCAGTGAAATAAGTCAGAGGAAGAGATATAGACACAGAATTATCTCACTCATCTATGGGTTTTAGGAAAAATTAAAGACATTACTATAATAAGGCCCAGAGTTAAGGCCTGGAAGACTGAAAGGATCAGCTCCCAATTGAAGCTCACTACAAAGAGTGCTGAACTCTGTTAGGGAAATAACTACACTAACAATTAACATGACAATGTTAAAGAATGAGAGAAGTAGAATGCCTGACATGAATCAGGCAGAGGTGGGAAAGGAGGGGGGGCATTGGTGGTGGGAATGTTGTACTGGTGAAGGGGGGTATTCAATTTGTGACTGAAACCCAACTACAACTTGCTTGCAATCATGGTGCTTAAATAAAGATTTATATTAAAACAAATAAAAATAAAAGTGATCTTGAAAGGAAAAGTCTATTTGATCACTGCTGTGACTTTTATTTTTTTATACTAATGAAAAAGTATTTTAAAAATGCTTTTTTTATTGGCCCGGAGAGTTGGCACAGCGGCGTTTGCCTTGCAAGCAGCCGATCCAGGACCAAAAGGTGGTTGGTTCGAATCCCGATTGTCCCATATGGTCCCCGTGCCTGCCAGGAGCTATTTCTGAGCAGACAGCCAGGAGTAACCCCTGAGCACCACCGGGTGTGGCCCCTCCAAAATTTTTTTTTATTTTCTGATGTAAAAAAAGTTAGGTAAATGTGTTTAAAAAGTTGCGGACCTGCATATTGTAAATATACTTCAGCCTTGCAGGCTAATTGTTCCCAGACGCCATCTCTGATGTGTCTCATGTTGCACAATTTGCATTAGAGTATTATTTTCTTGTTCCCTCATCTAAAATCTATGTGCATCTTATGATCAGGTGCATCTTATAGAACATAAAATATAATAACATAGTGTACTTAGATTTTTCTCTTGCTGCTGTCGCAATGTCCTTACTGTACTTGATGCCATGGTGTACAGCCCCACAATGCTAACACTGTGTAATACTGAGCATAAAATCAAAGATGACATTGTAGAAATGGCCTATAATATGGTTGGTGCATGCTAGCTCTAATGATATTTCTAAGGATATTCTTAGACACCTCAGCCCACCAGTGAATAAGCCACTCTTTCTCCTGTCATGAATTGTTTCAGTTGTTATTCCAGGCCCAACTTATATTTTAAAGAGTTGAAATTCTATAGCTACATGATTCAATTCTTTTTTTTTTTTTTGGTTTTTGGGTCATACCCAGCAGTGCTCAGGGGTTCCTCCTGACTCTACACTCAAGAATCACTCCCAGCAGGCTCTGGGGACCATATTGGATGCCGGAATTCGAACCACTATCTTTCTCCATGCAAGGCAAACGCTTTACCTCCATGCTATCTCTCCGGTCCCCTAAATTCTTTTTATTTATTTCTTTTTCTTTTCTTTCTCATACCTACACAACCTGAGCCTGTTTATAACCTCTTACTAAAGACCTGTCCTAGCCAAGGTCTGGCTAGGCAATTGGAAATTATGATAAAAGAAACAAGGACTCCTCTGAGAGGAACAGTCTTCCTTGAGCTAGACCCCGAGTGTCACACACTGAATGAAACTAGTATTTAACTCCAAATTTGCATCCCTTGACTACATCCTTCACCCTCTAAGGGCAGAAGCTACAATCAAGATTTGAAATGAAAACTTTGTAAAGGCCAAAGAGCATTTAATCAAATGTGCCTATCTCTGCACAAATCAAATATGGGCGAGGAATGAATTAAACTACTATTCAAAAAGACTGATTCTACCTTCAGGGAGCTTTGGGAAAATATGAAAGAAACTTTTTACGTGAAGAGGTGGAGAGTTCAGGGGCCAAGTTTCCCTGAGCTTATTTGTGACAGCAAAACTGACTCACTTAGAATATCCTTTAAAAAATATTTACTTGGCATTACAAAGGGGAAAAAAGAAAACTTTGTCAGAGTAGGAAACTGTGTTTCATAGCTGCTGAGTCAGAATGACCTTCCAGAAAGACTTTTGGGAACTTTCGATCATGAAGAGGTGCTTCTTAAACAAGAAGACATTTCAAGATTTTTACTTGATATTAGCAAAGAAGGTTTTGGAAAAGAAATGTGTTCTATAGTCACACACGAGTGAAGTACTGATTATGAAATAAATATACATAGATTAAAGCATATGCTGTATGCAAAGTGCTTTTTAAAAATTTTATTGAGACCACCGTGAATTACAAGTCCTTCATAGTTGTATTTTAGGCATATAGGGATGGTGAATCAGGGCCATTCCCACCACCAGTATTGACCTCCCTCTATCATAGTTCCCAATATTATGTTAAGCGCTGTTAAAACAAATGTATGTATTAACTCAATTCATTTAGCTCTTTATAGTGAAGTTGCTATGAAATATAATGAAAAAAATCTACAGGACTGAACTAAAATGCAGGTCGAGCCTTGCATGTGACTAATATGGACCATATGGGATAACCGAAGTACCCCATATGGTTCGCCAAGAACTGCCAGGAGTGATCCCTGAGTGTAGAGCTAGGATTAAACTCTGATCAGTGCCTAGTATGATCCAAATAAAAACATAGACTGTGAACAATCAAACCCAGGTAGAATCTTTAATCAAATCAAACCCAGGTAGAATCTTTACAACTAGCAGGGATATAGAGAAAGAAAGGATTCCATCTAAACCCAAACTTTAATATGTTAAAACCATGTTTCTGATCATATACACAAAGTCAAAGAAATTGAAGTTGGAACTTTGTGTCTTCAAAACATGTGCTTCAACCTTTAGGGAGAATGATGCAAACATTTTATGAAAATGAGATATCTACACTTACATAAATTACATTTATATAATTCCCAGTGTGTTTACATAAACTTGAAAATAAGGTAATCTTCTAACACAAATTGACTTTCTTAGTAATAACATTTGAGATGATGTTTCCTGAGGGATTGTTACAGATTACAATTAATTTTTATTATTTCAACCTCAGGATCTAGAGAAATAGTACAGGTTTAAGACACTCACATTGCAGATAGTCAAACCCATTTATATCCTTTTATTGAATGGTCCCCCAAGAGATCCACAAGTACAAAGCTGAGGGTAGCAAAGGAGCACTATAGGATATGAATCTTCTTCATAACAGACAAACAAAAAAATACCTTTATCTCTACCCTAAGCACTTGTATTACTGTATTCTAAAACTCATCTCTGCATTAAATTAAGTGACACTGTATCAATGCTAGTATAGGTGTAAGTAGAAGACATCTGTAATTTTGGAAACCATGAAGACACCATCTTTGGAAATCGTCCTCCTCTTTCTATCCCTTTTCTCAGTATGGAACATGTGCCAAAAATATAGAGAGTTGGTAATCAAACTCCCCTAAACATAAAGTTGGTTTGAAAATAGGCACTATCACCAATCTGAACTATCAAGGTTGTGCTAGAAAGAACACTCTCTTCTCTATTTGAAGTCTCACGTCCAGCTTCAGCTTTTCTTCCAACCATCAGTTCCATTAAGGCCTAACACATCTTGCTTTTGGCTACCTTCTTCTTCCTTTCACATAACCTGTAATGTCCATTTGTTTTTGTTTGTTTGGTTGGTTTTGGGGCCACACCTAGTGGAGCTCAAGGGTTATTACTCGTTCTGCTCTCGGGAGGCTCAGAGAACTATATAGGATGCCAGGGACTGGATCTGGGTTAGCTGTATGCAAAAAAAAAAAAAAAAAGCCTTACCCATTGTGTTATCACTCTGGCCCCTTGTCACGGTCATTTTTAACTGTTTCATTAATAAGAAGCTGCTGCTGATGTGTACTAGACTGAGCAAAGGAGAAATGATCCTATGAAACTTGGTGATGGTGCCAGCTCTCAGCACTCATCATTAATAAACAAACACTATTATGTAGATCATATTGGTCCTTGTTCTTGAGGATAGGCTAAGGTAACTATCAATTTTTCTCTAATCTGAGTAATTAGGATAATCTGAATTTTAAAAAATTCCTGGAAAGGGAAGATGATAATTCTATTTTCTTTTCATATTTTCTAGCTCTTTATTTAAGATACATTCAAAATGGAGATCTGGGATTTTATATAAAGAATCCTATCATTACACTGTCCCTATCTTCATAGCCAGAAACCCCATTTCTAACCTCGGCAAATGTGGTATAATCCATAGGCTAAGATTTAGCACTGAATCATCATTCATTCTTTTTCATGTCTGAAATCCCAGAATTCTTGTTGCTCTGAGTGGAGTGCACACACCTGAACAATTAGTGTGCTTTGGGGGTTTGTAAGAAACTCAGAGTGCAGAGAATCATCTCAACCTAGGAAATAAGAATCTCATTCTAATTCACTGCCTGTTACTACTGGTATTGGTCTTTGAGCCACAACTTAGAAAAGCTTGTTATATTTTTGTGTTTGTAGCATCATTAATTTTGATAGGCAATAAAACATTAAATATCGAATAACAATTCAATTACATTTCCTCACTTTCAATTAGCTATAATACTTTCCCAAATAAAATTTACAAGTTTGATGTAATCTTTTATGCATCATTAACTAAATTATAGCTAATTTGAGACAGTGTGATTAAAAATACTTTCAAATTGTAATTAATACAATATTGCTGCAAGGTTATAATTTATGTTTACACATTTTCTTCTATCAAAATTTATTAAAGTAATTTTTATACTATACAAGGTTTAAGTTATATCATGATTAAGCAACAATAGAATATATAACTTTAAATTCATCACTAAGAAAATTTAATTCTAAGAAAATTTAATTCTGTCCTTCACCATACGACTGTCCCCATTCATTGATTCCTTTTATACACTTTCCCTTCCCCTAGTAGTAACAACAAATTGGTATTATAGTCTAAATTTTATGTGGGGAAGCTTGTATCCATTTATTTTTTTTGTTCCTTATCCTACTTTGTTACGTGCGCCTGGAGAGTTGCTTCAAAGTACTCATTTCTGGGCACAGCAACTACAACCTGAATCAGAATTTCCAAGAGAGACTGGTGTATCTATCAGGAAACCCAACTAATTTTTCATTGCAGGCAAACATGAGAACATTGGGAATTTAGTTTCATGTTTCAGGCCATTCCCTCAGCTCCTTGTTCTAATCTTGCCTACCTTAACATACAAAATATTCTCCTACTCCCAGTTGGGCTTTTTTTTTTTTTAATTCCTGAAGTCTTGCTAGAAAATGCTGCATCTTTACTAGTTGGAGTTATTTTTTTTAAATCTGTGTTCTATATTGTTATGAGAAGAAGCCTCAGTAGCATGCAATTTCAATTCTAGGAAAAGGAAAAATAATAAATAATAGCCACAGCCCAGTGGCATTGCTGGCTAATATATTAATGTCTCCAATACAAAATGTACATTATTAACTGCTATGCAGGTTGTATACCTAAAATACCTCCTTCTATAGCTCCATGGTCTGAACTGTGTTTTACTTATTTTTATAACCAAGGTGTTGAACATCTAAAGGCATTAAATAATGAACACATCATAAAACATAGAGGAGATGAAATACAGTGAACTCAATAGCAATGTGTTGATAATAATAAGTAAATGCAAGCTACATATTCAGAGACCAAGAGATCTGTCTACAAATAGAAAAAAGGTCTATACACAGAATTTTTATTACAAGGATAGCAAATCCATCTCCCCATATCTAACTTAAAATGAATTTGCATTTTAAACTCTTGTATAGAACTGAAATGTCATTAAATGTTGGTAACATTTCTGGCAAAATAACTTACAGCAATAATAATATTAGAATTTTATTCCCCTAGGGAATCCATAATCTTAGGATAAATGATTAAATATAGCCTTTATGTGGAAATGCCCTGTGGCTACTATGAACCTCTTATAAAGCAAAGGCAATAAAAATGAATCATTTTTAGGGAAGTATTTAGAGTTTTTTTATACTCACATATATCAAGTACCAAGTTTCAGAAAGTAGAATCACTTCTTTGCAAAACTATTGCAAAAAAAAAAAAAAGCCTACCAAGAATGTTGTTTATCGTTCCAAACTAGATATTTTGCAGAAAGACAGGGACTAAATCTTCTTTCCTGCCTTCCCTATTCATTCCTCCCTCTTCATAGTCCAGGTTCAGGTCCAGGCTCAGTTCCAGGCCCAGAACAGGAGATTGAGGGCAGGTGGAAGGATATAGCTAGTATGAAAATGGAAGAGTCCAGGCACAACACTTCAAAAGAAAAAAGGGTGAGAGATAGAACAAGAGAGATAGAACTGGAGGTAAATTGCTTGTCTTGCATATGGCCAACCCTAGTTCTAATTTTTGATAGAACATATCATTCCTGAATACTGCCAAGGTAGGCCTTGAACACTTCTGTTGTAAGCTCTCCAAGAAAACACAACAAATCAAAAAAAAATCAACAAAGACAATGTCTAAGATATGCCACAAATCTTACACTGTTTTTTGTTTGACCTAACTAGCAGGTAAAAATTTTTATAGTTGAGTTTTAGACATACAGTATTTCAACACCAATCCTACCAGTAGTGTCAACTTTCTTCCACGAGTGTTCCCATGACCTCTCCACCTCTGTTCTTCTGCACCCAGCAACAAGCCATGACAGGCACATTACAAAGTGTTGTAGTTGCATCTAAAGTATCATGTTTTCAGTGTTGCAGTGTCTTGGCTTTAGGTATATAGATAGCTATACTGCATTCCCACATCACCAGTATTCTTGAAGCTCTGACCTCTGTTCCCCAACTACTTCCATTACTCATTTTTCCTCCTCTCCTTATTTTTTCTCTCTGTTCTTCTCTCTTTACTCTTGGGTTTCTTTCATGTCTTTCTAAGTAAATCGTATTTAATAAAGACTATCTTTCCATTAAAAACTTTAAGAGGTGTAAATCGAGTAATTTAAGGTGAAACTCATTTACCAAAGACATTATTTTAATTTAAAATTAAATAATTTTTATTAAAGTAAAAAATAACAAATGTAACAAAAAAGGTGGGAGATAGCAAGGCATTTGGAAAGAAATGGGAAAGAACAATTTAGATTAGGTAAAAGGGAGAATATTTTTATAATGAGATATTAAATACTTACTCTATTTTTTAATCATAACTAATGCTAGAGTTTATCACCCACCTTTAGTACCTGCTGAAAACTTCAACATTTGAAAGCATAAAATAATATATAGGGTAGTTATGGGCTAAATTGTGTCCCAAAAATCCACATATTGAAATCTTAATCCTCATATCAAAATGTAATGTTTCTGAAGATATAGCCTCCTGAAGAAATTAATAGTTCTTTAGGAAGTGTCTAAGATGTGTCAAAGGCACTGTGTAAATTGGGTTTTATTTTCTATATTACAGAGATATATTGTCTGGATTTATATGTAGTTTTAGATTAAATATAAATGCTATGTAAATGTCCTCAATTGCTAACAAATTTTATACTAAAATTAATATTCTGGTGATGGACATATTAATTTTTATCTGTTCTTGGGCTGAACATAACTATATGTACTTTCTACCTTTCTTGCTGGAAAGGTGTAGAACTTTTATACAGAGGTATAATATAAATAAAATACCAAACAATTGACAGCTTTCCCTAAAGTTTTACATGAATGATTAAACAGCATCATCTGATGACTTACTCAGCAACTCTCAGACAAGAAAATATAAATAAATCTGCCAATTAGCATTTTCATCTTTTCTCCTGACAGAGTTTAATGGCATCTACAAAATCAATTCCAGCCCTGAGCTCTTTGACATTTCTATTTCCTCTTGTGTTTCTCTCCCATCGCTCCTGTTATGACTGAGACCAGCCACGTGTTCTGGTCCATGGTGGCAAATGCATCACCTGCTGTTGAAAGGAAAGCAATTACTGTGTTCTCCATGGCTCTCAGGGAAGACTTTGGCCCTGCTTTCTCACTTTAGCACATAAAGAGTCAACCTATTATAAGTGGCTGAATCTGACAACGGCAGCTAGGCTGCAGGTTGATGTCACCTGAGGTGCACATTAAGGGCGTGGAAAGCAGCCAAACAAGAGTACCTTTCCAGGAACTGTCATTCACCTCTCACCAGAGCCACAGTTCTTCACACCAAGTGGTAAACTGTAATTGGAAGGAGAATATATTGATTCTCCTTTCTTGTTTCTCTGGTTTGAGAATACAACTTCTGGAGAGAAGCGTTGGGCTGATTATCAGATGGGTTTACAGCTACTAGGGGTGATTGCTATTTATACAACTCTAAAGGATCTCTTCTTTTCCTTTTCTTTTCTTCTTTTTTCCTTCTTTTTCTTCCTTTCACTCTCACCTCCATCCCCTCACCTTAATTCCCTTCTCCTCCCTTTCCTTTCCTACCCTCTTCTTTCTTTTCCTTCCCTTTCCTTCCCCTCCCTTCTCTGGCTCATCATCTCTCTATTTCTATCTCTACTCCCTCCCCTCTCAATATATGTATTAACTTTTATAAGCTCCCAGATCCCTGGTGCTTTTTTTTTAAGTGTTTTTTTTCGGGGAAACTTCAGCCTTACTTTAAGAGTTTTTCATTTAATGGGAAAACTGTTGTAAGTTCCAGAAACAAATGCCTTTATCAATCTATGACTAATAATACAATTCCTCCTGATTAGGTCTTTAAGATTTTTTTTCTATGATTAAAGAATTTGCCATGGGGCTTGACAGATTGTACAGCTGTGCATGTGGCTGACCCAAGTTGATCCTGGCATCGTATATG